>JASDQU010383474.1:0-11075 GCA_032191745.1 Picea mariana | reverse complement strand
TTGTTCTTATTATGCTCTTATCTTATGAAATGCAAAGAACTATAATAATGGCATAAACATTAACACTATGGTGGCCAATGATCCATAGGGACTCGAAAGAATAGTGTCAGGGATGCGATGTCTATCAAAGGGTAGGCAAACCCAACATAAGGGATGAGATGTCATTACAACTGCAAGTGACACTACAGACATTTGATAAATGGGCAATAGACTTTGTGGGACCTATTAACACACTAGCCAAAAGAACAGGGGCAAGATACATCATCACCACGATGGAATACCTAACACGATGGGCGAAAGCCACACCAGTAAAGGACTATAGCGCAGATACCACTGCACACAATTTATTCAAACAAGTAATTACTAGGTTTGGGTGCCCAAGAGTTATGATGAGCAATCAAGGCACGCATTTCATAAATAGCACCATCTGCACGATGCTCGAAGAATTTGAAGTTCACCATGAGAAAAGCACACCATATCACCCACAGGCGAATGGCACAGAAAAATCCTTCAACAAAGATCAAGAGAACACATTGACAAAGATCTGTGATGTCAACAGAGACGACTGGGACCTCAAAGTACCAACATTATTATGGGTGTATAGGACGACATGTAAGAATTTGATAGGGCACATACCATTCAAACTTGTCTACGACCAAGAAGCGATAGTACCATTGGAATTTTTAATACCCAGCTTACGAGTAGCGGCTATCACACAAATGACAGAACGCGACGTGATACAGGAAAGGTTGCATCAGCTATTAGCAATGGAGGAAGACCTAATCCTAGAAGGATTTCATCAACAAGTGCAAAAGACCAGAGACAAAGCATGGCACGATCGACACATTAAGAAGAAGACTTTCACGGAAGGATATCTAGTATTCCTCTACGACAACAAATCATTTCAGCACCCACAAAAGATGAGAGTGCATTTTTTAGAACCATACGAGGTCAAATATGTAACAGATGGTGGATATGTACAGTTAAGATATATAGTTGGCGCAGACCTCTGAGGAATGATCAATGGGAGACGACTGAAGTTGTACAAGGACAGTCAACCACCCACTGCGCAGTAAAAACAAACAAAAAAAACAAAAAGCCATGAAAAACCCATAGGATGCTCGAAACACAAATGCAGTAAAGGCAAGAGTAATGGTCACATGCCTAAGACAAATGAGTAGGAAATGGAAATTCAACAAAAGTAGGATGATATGACAACACAAAGCAGAATTAAGTCACAACAAGGATTGATGGAACATCACATTAAACACACCAATTGGAAACGGCCAGAGAAGTGTAATGGAAAGTACGAAACTATTGCACATGCATTGAATCCATAGTTATGGTGCATCAATTGCATCATGGAGGAAGCATCTTCGATAAGATTCAGGACAAGCCCATACAACATGCAAGCATAGAAGCAACTTGTTTATTCGTGAAAGAAGAACACAGAGAGAGAAACAGTAGTTCAAACGAACAGAGCGAGATCATAGTCCTCTACAGAAAATAGACACTCAACACTCACCACTATGGCACCACCAAAGTCCACAGAACCAGGCTCGACCTCTAGGCCGACTAGATTTCAAACTAGGTCATGAGGACCACTAGAAGAAAATGAGTAGAAACAACTGGAGATCGTCGATATTGATGAGATCCCATCACTAGAGATACTGCTGGTGAGCCCTATACCGATATTGGAAGAGATTCAGTAGACACAACCAGAGGAACTGAAAGAGGATACGCAAGCAGAACCGTAGGAACCTTCGAATGAAGAAGTGGAACCTCAACAAGAAGGGCAACCAGAGAGCACCAAACTAGCCATGAAAGGTAACGAAACGACACAGAATCAATGATCATAAGGGAAATCCTACGAGTCGCAGGTACCCAGTCTTGGTCAACAGACAGAAGAGTCCATGGGAACTACCTTGGCTTGGCTAGAATGGCTTACAGGGCAGCAAATGGGAATTTCTAGAACTTTGTACCAACCACCACAGCAAAAAGACAAAATTCTGATGCCGAGCTAACCTTGTAAGAAACTGACAGTCGAAATTGTGCTACCACGCATACCAGAGAGAGTACAGTTAGATGCATAGTTACTGGGTCATGTTGGGAAGCTCAATTATTCTGACCATGATGTCTCAGATGACACTAAGTACCCAGAACTTGCACACAGAGTTCTTAAGAAAAACATAGTTGTCAACCAACTTGGAGAAACAATTAGCCAGCCGTATCAGTGAGCAGTTGGACTAGACCGAATCGACATTTTAGGACTGCTACAACTCTCGCACTTTAGCAGAGGCCAATACATGATAGCATGCATCAAGAAGCTTCTAGTAGTTATGCATGGAGGGGATATATGGCTGGACAAACCCATCCCCATAACAGTGGACCTTATCATGCAGATAATAGGACTACCCATCCGGGGTATGGATCCTGCGTTGATTCTGAATGATAAATCCAAGGAAAAAGAGTTAGTAGAGGAAATGAAGAATAAATATGGCAGAGCGAGGGGGACAAGAGGCATTATAATCAAATAGATCAACAACCCAACAACAAAATTGGGTGCAAATATCTTAGCCTGTAAGTTGCTAAGAAAATTCTGTAAAGACAAAGTACCGGCAGGAGTCATCACAGTCGCAACTTAGTGCGCAGAAGCCACCTTCGTGAGATGGGTTCCTTATCTATTAAAATTATTCCAAGTGGAATGCATAGATGCACAAGAAATTGGCACAGAATTTCATTACTCATGTTTGATAGCCCTTATAGCCTTAATGGGATGGAGGGAACCAGAATATGTAGTTTTTGCTATGAGCCATAGCCCGAGGGAGCGATATATTGAGTACTAATATTGGGGCCATGGACCAGACAGAAGAGGGACAATGGAATCATCTTTGAAGCATACCTATAGGATATGTAGGAAGCTATTAACTGGTCATGGAGAATAACACCAGAAGTTGTCACGGGGTATGGGAACATCGCTAACTTCTGGTCAACATGGCAAGCCGTGTGGATACAACCAAGGTAGGATCCCAATAAATAGTGGCTACCGATGCACTACTGCATCACAGAAGGTGATATAGACATGGTCATCAGTGAATGGCCTACTGAATGGAAGATCCCATCGATTCCATAGGAAGTACCAGAAGGAACCGCAGAAGGAGAGGCAACATAGGCAAAAACATAGCCTCCGCAAAAACTAGTGCCCAATAAATTAAGGATGGTCCAAAACAAACCAAATCCAGCAAGCGAAGGGCCAAAGTAGACAGGGACAATGGAATCATCTTTGAAGCATACCTATAGGATATGTAGGAAGCTATTAACTGGTCATGGAGAATAACACCAGAAGTTGTCACGGGGTATGGGAACATCGCTAACTTCTGGTCAACATGGCAAGCCGTGTGGATACAACCAAGGTAGGATCCCAATAAATAGTGGCTACCGATGCACTACTGCATCACAGAAGGTGATATAGACATGGTCATCAGTGAATGGCCTACTGAATGGAAGATCCCATCGATTCCATAGGAAGTACCAGAAGGAACCGCAGAAGGAGAGGCAACATAGGCAAAAACATAGCCTCCGCAAAAACTAGTGCCCAATAAATTAAGGATGGTCCAAAACAAACCAAATCCAGCAAGCGAAGGGCCAAAGTAGACAGGAACCTAGAATGGGCAGAAAGAGACCAAGGAACAGCCAAAACAAGCCAAGGGAACACAGGAGACTGCCCCAAACCCCATCGCACAGGAGCCCAAAGCAAATAAGAGACCGACTGAAAAGGTCGCAGGCAGACGCAAGAAATCAAAGGCACAACAAGCATCACCAGACCTTACGATCACAAAGGATGATGGAGAAATGATCACCAGAATGTTCCAGGATTGTCTAGAAGAAGACTTCAACCAAACAACACATCACAAGGATAATCTATAAAAAGAGCTGGCATAAATAAGACAACTCCTCAAGACACTTGGAGAAACCCAGAGAGTAAGTAGTTGCAGAGGCATAGAGAAGTCGACAAAGAACGAGACCCAACCCTCCCAATGCCACATGCAAATGCAACGGTCCACATAAAACTGATCATGCTGCGAATGGATGCAATAGTGGAACATACACCACTGAAGGATTTGGACCACATTCAATTGGTCTTGACACAGATGTCGTCAAGGGCACTGCACAAATTATAGATTAGCATCGAACATGAGATGCAGTCTTGGGCACATAAGAATTTAGTTGAGCTACAGAAAGCAACAAAGCAGTGGGAAGTGCTGGAAAAAGAGTATGAGAAGGCTAAATCCGAAACTTAGAAGGAGATGGAACATAGGAACGAATTGGAACACAGAGTGAGAGAAATTTTTGGGAAACTTCCAAACATTGTGGAGGGAAACAAACTCCCAGCCACAAAAAAGATCGACTAGATTGCACAGGCAATTATGCAATACCAGAAGGATATCATGGATCTTCGAGAACAACTAACACTAATGAATCCACCAATAGTAAAGGAGAAAAGGAGGCAAGCAACAACATCACAAATATAGGATATGGAGAAATAGGTTAGCACAACAGCTGACTTGCTCGACAAAGCAACACAACTTTGGAAAATACTGGAGGAGGATCCATAGGTTCAATGCAGTGATCCAAGAAATCAAGAAGAATAAAAATACCATACTGATCCTAGAACGTGTAAAGGGGACGCAAGAGTTGAAGAATATGCATGCATAAATCATCACTGTGCAAACACAGAAACATGAGCGGCAGGCTCAAATAGAACCATTACAGGAATGGGTAGCAGAAGTACTTGCACAGGCAGAAGTAGAGAGAGCACAAATGGCACAGGCCCAGGCAGAATGCACAGGACTACTGAGCGATGAAGTGGTTGTTCAGGTAGTAGAAACTATTAAGGAGAAGACTACGCAGGCACTGACAACAACAACAGAGCTAAGGGAAAAGTTCCAGATGATCACTAAAGAGATCAAGGCAGCTCAGAAAGATTAGGTGACTCAGGACGAGTCACATGTCAATGTTGGGGGCCTATTGGAAGTAGGCCAAAATGGGAAAGAAAGCATGTAGGAAGAAGAATGGCAGCTGGAAGAGAAATCATGGGAAAGAAAGCATGCAGGAAGAAAGTGACAACTGTAAAGAAGCACAGCACGTGCACATGCAAGAAGGAGGCGACAACTAGAAGGAAGCAGTGAATGCATGCAGAGAAGGAAGAACTAACAACAGTAGAGTTAGGTATTTTGGTAAGAGTTTTTGTGTAAACGGCTGAAAAGCCCGATAGATATAAATATAGGCAAGAAGGTATCAAAAATAGGTTCAGAGATTTTACAAAGGTTGAGATTTAATGCTGTTGTAGAGTTGATCTCGTTTTATGTAATGTTTTGATAAGAGAACTACTTGTAATGAGTGAGATAAGCGGGAGGTAGACCTTGAGGATTATATCGCAATATGAGGAGCCTGGTGTGATCTAGTTGGCCTCACAGATATCTTACCGATCTAAGGAGAATTGTAAGCGCGAGGTGCAAGAACTGCAAAACTACCATAATAAGAGATCCAAGAGCCAAATATTTGTGGACGTAGCCCCGAGAGGGGGTGAACCATGGTAATACCTATGTAATTTGATGAATGAATGCATATCTCTATTTACTTTTGTTAGTTAAATGTTGAATGTGATGAATGAATGAGTTATTATACTGTTTAGTTCATTGTTGTTGCACTATTAAATCCCGAAGGTCAGATAACAGTAATTTGTAATACAAATCATAAGTAATGGCTCAGAATGAAAACCCTCTATCTCCTACTCAATCCTAGGTTGTAAACACCTAAGTCTTACAACCATCCATAAAATGTATCTCGGGTGAGACTGTGTAGTGCATTTTGTGTGCTATGTTGCCTTTTGGTTCACCAGAAGGGCCGATAGTTTTAGGCTTTGTTGGTACCCTGTAATATCCCTTGACCGAACCCAAATGCAAATGTAATCCACGCATATTTAAGATAGTGAGTTGTTTAGACATCATTTTTATAATACACCTTTCATGGCATGGTGCTCGCATATACTGTGCAGTAAAGTGATGTAGTGTGCACATTTATGGATACCGTGCGCAGTAACTAAAGAGCATGCAACCTTGAGGTCAGTGGATACCGTGCACAGTAACTAAAGTGCATGCAATATTAAGGTCAATGAACCTTTATGTATATGATACACATTATAGGCTGGTGAGCCAGTATTATAATCTGGAATTCTTATGTTTTGGAATTGGGCCAGAGTGCCTAGATGTTAAAGGCCAGTGCACCTATTTTGTATATGTGTCATGATTAATATAAAATACATCGTTGTGCACAAACTGACCAAGATAAAAGAGAAGGGGGACTAGATTCCACCAAATAGGGATAGGGAGGGCCTAAAGTTAAGAACAGGGATAATCTAGAGAGCTTAAAGCAGAAAATAAATATTATATTAATATTTCTTAAAAACATAAGTACGGATAATTAATTTACCCTAAGTCTTAAAGTAGGGGACAAGTGTATCAGAGTAGCTTCCAACATGAAAAGTGTCAAGTTGGAGACATGCATACTTATTTTCGAGACTTATTTACTTTGAGGGGTATCGACCATTATGGGGGGAGAAGAGAGGGGTGGAAGAATTGTTGAGAATCTTACCATTTTTTCCTTCGACCAGAGAACCAATATACGTGATACATTCTATCAGTCCTTGAGCTATCCTCGTATCTTACTACCACCATACCCAGACCAGATCATAACAATTCATGTTGGTGTACCTGTTAGCTTGGGAGCAGGATTGAAGAGGCGGGTTGTCAAGCACGTGAGAAATTCTCTGAGTGAGAGAATTGTTGGGGATTGATTTCCTAAAGGTGCTAAACTGTGGCTACATAACTCTGAGACTTCCGGTCCAACCTGTTGTTGAATCCCTCGAGGAGAAGTGGGGCAGCTGAAGAACTGTTGAGTAGAGAAGGGGCACACTTCCTTGGGTGGGACAGGCACGTGGGAAGGAGAGGTTGTAGGCTTTGGTTGAGTGAACACCTGTGAGGGAGTCCTTCTGGTTGACTATGTACCTTTAGCCTGGTTAGGAAACCCTTACTCGAGTGGAGTCTAGTCCCAGCTCAGGGGTGACTCACTGTTGAGAGTGATGAACAGTGTATTCTAAGGTTGGGAGGTTCGTGGATGGTCTACACGTAGTTGGTGACATTCCTACCAAGATAAGTACTGGTTATGTGAAGAATTTACATGTTGCATTGTCATTTATGTGTTATTTTATGGGTTTTATTGCGTGTGTCATCATAATTGTCTGTATGTTTAAGGGTATACACCTATGTACACTGCATGTCTGTGTTTACTGTTAATTCATTTTGAAAATCGTATATTTACAGAATGCAACTGTTTGTTTATGCTTTATATGTGAAGCTTACTCTAGAGCATTGTATGAATATGTTTAATTGCATGCAGTTCAATATGTATGTATGTCTGTGTGTATATATATTTATTTGAAGAGAAAAGAAGTTATGTGACATAGCTCAGTTCGAATACTAGGTTGTTACAATATGTTGTCAGAACTAAGTGTCTGAGTAGTGACATTCCCCGACCTATTGGTGGTCAGGGGGGTATGTTACAATATGGTATCAGAGCATCAGTTTTCGACATTGAGCCTGAATGTGCCAAACAATTCGAATGGAGATGAGATTACAGTATGGTATACAATATATTTGCATTCATGGAAAATTGAGCCACCGCGCGAAAGAATAATATGTAGGGATGTGCATGCTAAATTTAGCATTGCACGGAGTGCATACACATAGTAAGGGTGCACGTGGTGTGCGCAGTATGGTAAGGCACAGTGAAGTTTGGTTGGTGCATACGCGGTATGAGTATGAGTTGTATCACTACAGTGCAGGAAAGGGTGTGTGCAGGTGGTTGTGCGTTGTAGTGACAGAGTATTCAATGGGGCATATAGATTATTGTATGCGGTAAGGCATATTGAACTTTAGCACGGCGCAATGCATAGACAGAAATGCATATAGAATATCTAAGTGCGATACAGAAACAATGCGCGATGGATATTGGTGCGCAACGCAGAAGTAGTGTGCGCAAGTTATTGGCACGACGAAGAGGAAAGCTATAGCAGATACAGGTGCATAGAAGCATGATTTACCTGATAAATTCACTTTGCATGGTAAATAAAAGTACACAGGTTGAATTTTATGCATGCAAAAATCGTCTGAAAGGCTAATTAAGACGATGAGCCTGATTTTAATAGAAAATTTACACAGTATCCAAAGAAAGAGGAATACACAACTACATTGAAGTATTATTTAAATTGAGTCAAGCGAGTGAGATGAATTATGAGTTTTATTCAGACAGTTGAAAGTGAAATATAAGTTACAAGAAGACACATAATATTAAAGGAAACAAGATTCATATCACCATCAGTTAGAATCTTGTCATAAGAAATACAAAATCTGCTTCTGCGCTTATATATTCATTTAAAATCTGAAATTACAAAAGGGGATGATTCAAAATAGCAGTTTCCCTATTTAAAGAGACCATACAAGAACAATTCTATCATCTCTAGAGTTCCTTACCTCTGCTACCATCTGTCCAAAAATCGTTGAAATATACTCAATTTTATTTGAGGGCTCATTTCAGCTTAGCTAGCTCCTCCTTTAAAGAAATTAACTAGACCGGTTGGTTCTCTCCAACACTTTCAGTCGCTTCAACAACGGGTTATTTCTTCTGTCGCTTGCTTCGTTTCTTCTTAGCAGTTGGTCTTTTGATAACCAAATCTCTCATGATTGGATTTAGCCTGATTTCCAATCTCGAATCAGTAACAGGTATCGTGTTAAATTTAGTCACCAGTATCTACGCGACTACCTTTTCCTTCATATTCACAGGAAAATTTAGCTTGTTGCCCAAATAACCAGTCTCATTGAATTTAATTGGGTCCATATACCTCAGTTGTGTGGGCATCAAAATACTTTTGCAAAGATGAGAATTTCAAACCAGTTTGGAGACTGCTCATTGATGGATAAGATGATGCTTCCATACCCAAGAGTTGGTAATTATAGAGCCTCAATCATGAATCACAAACAGACTTGCGCACAAGTACGATGGGTTGCCATGCTTGGCTAATCCATTTCAAATGATTAAACTTTTTGAATTCGTTACATGGCGGCATTCACCTAACTTCAAACGGTTGTGATGTACCGAGCGAATGAGACTGAGTGATCTGACTAGCCGTCACCCGTCCCACAAATGGTGGATTTGACATATTGAAGCACATGACATCGAAACTTATGCAAAAGTGGTTTCAGCAAACCACCTTTCACCCGATGTATCTATGCATGATGATGTAGTTCTTACTAAGTTCTAAAAACTTGGGTCTTGTCTAAGAATTGTCATGGTGGCAACACCAAGAAATCAGAAAAGATAATTCTGATATATTTATTGAGCCGAAATAGTTCATATTTCTCATGGATTGTTGATTTAGTTAACCTAATAAGTTTTAATAGTTGCACATTTTACAGAACTAACAACAACTAGATCAGATCAGATCAGTACCGAATCCATAGGAATGGAAGAGACACGGGGAAATTACAGTCAACAAGATGAGAGCAGAGGGATGAATGTCCATTTGGACATTGAAGGAACAAATTCCAATGGACATGGAGAAGAAAGGGATGAAAACCTAAATATGGTAGAGACCATTAAAAATTTGCAAAAGGATGTCCAAATCCATAAAGATGATAATGAAAAGCTTATGAGAGCCAAAGAGTAGCAGGATGACTTCAACATGAAGTTATTGCAAAGTCTAAACAGAATAGAAAAGAAATTGGAAAAAGAAAGAGACTCAAGCAAATATGGAAGTCACAAACCTTCGAATGAGAAAAATAAATCAGGAAGTGTTAGTAGACACCACCATCACTCCCCGAAACATTCCAATAAAAGAGCAGGTAGCAGCACAAGTCCATCCCCTATCAGACAACATAAGAGGTTTGGGGTGGATGAGCTACGAGGAGAAATGAACAAAATCAAACCTCCTACATTTGATGGTGACCACAAAAAGGATGAAGATGCAGAAACATGGTTGTTGGGCATGAGAAAGTATTTTCAATTACACAATTATTCTTCTCATGCAGAGGGTATAATTTCCATCTATCAACTCAAAGGAAAGGCATTCATGTGGTGGGATCAACTTGTGCAAGTACAACACATTAAAGAGAAGAGTGTTACTTGGATGGAATTTAAGAAGTATTTTGAGAGGAAATACTTGACTAAGAGATATTATGACAAGAAAATGAAAGAGTTCTTTGAACTCAAGCTCGGAAGCATGACCATAGATGAATATGAAAGAAGATTCCTAGAACTGTTGAAGTATGTCTCTTTCATCAAGGGTGAGACTGTTAAAATTCAAAGGTATTTGAGTGGATTGCCAGCATTCATCAGTGAAAAAATACAGTATGATGATCCCAAGACATTGGAAGAGACCATAAGGTGAGATAAATGTCTATATGATCAGCAAAAAGCAAGGCCAACTTTCCAAAAATCTTGGGAAGACAAAAAGAAGTTCAAGGTGGATCAGAGGAAGAAAGGATTTAAACCACCATTCTTCAGAAATAGTCCACAGGGCCTAAAGAGCCCAAGAAAATATAGGCAAAAAGACAAAGGCTAATGCAGCCACCTATTCAATGTTGGGGTTGTAAAGGAGATCATAGATTCAAAGATTGTCCTCACAGAGGTGAAAAATGAAGGACTATTTATAATGTACAACAAGATGAAACAGTGGAGGACATGGGAAGAAATGTGCCAAGGATCTATGTAGCCCTGGATAACAAGCAAGAAGAATATCAGTTATATATATCCTAAGATGGTAGAAAGATTACAATTTCCAAGAAGCAAGCATGGAAAATCTTGGTTGGTATAGCTGGCTACAGGAACCAAAAGAAAGGTTAATGAGATGGTTAAGTCATGTCTCATGGACATGAACGGACTGAACACCAAGGCAGATTTGAACATCTTACCTTTAGGTTTCTATGACTGTTTAATTGGGATGGATTGGTTGGACCCAC
>JASDQU010383473.1:0-10966 GCA_032191745.1 Picea mariana | reverse complement strand
GATGATGATTCATCTCATGAGATACATTTATTTTGATCATTTGATGTGATTTTGTATCTACTATCATCCTATCAGGAACATGTTTCAGAATTTTCAGTTTAGTAATGATATGTGACCACTTGACATCTTATGCATTTTATTTATTGGTTGTATTTTCATATTTATGTAGCAAAGTGTTTATTTGATGTTGTTGCTTTACAAGTTTAAAAAATTGAAAAAAATGAGTATTTTTGTATTTTTTTGAGGTCTTGCGACATTTTTCGACATACTCTGACATTTTCCGCCGATGTCGTCGAGAAGTTACATTCCGGACCCTCGCCGACACTTTCCCCGACACGACATATACAACATTGGACTTTCTCTGGGTACAATCAAATCATGGTACACCCTGATGATCAGGAGAAGACAGCCTTTACAACACCTTGGGGCACCTTCATGTATGCCAAAATGCCTTTTGGGCTCATGAATGCAGGGGCAACTTTCCAAAGGGCTATGGATATAGCCTTTGCTGATGAGAAAGCTGAGTTTATTGTTATTTACTTAGATGATATCACTTTATATTCAGTTTCTAATGATGAACATCTTAAACATCTAAGGAGAGCTTTTCAGAAATGTAGGAAGTTTGGCATCTCATTGAACCCCAAGAAGTCTAATTTTGGCATGGAAGAGGGAAAGTTGCTTGGTCACATTATTTCAAAGGAGGGAATAAAGATAGATCCCAACAGAGTTGAAGGAAACCTTAAAATCGACACACCCTGAAGCAAGAACGAAGTACAATCTTTCCTAGGGAAAGTAAATTTTTTGAGAAGGTTCATCCCTAATATGGCTGAAATCATAAAGCATATCACTAACATGCTCAGGAAAGGAAGTGAGATAAAGTGGAGTCCTGAAGCTAGAAAGTCTTTTGAAGATATTGAAGTGGCATTGACCAAAGCCGCAGTGCTAGCCAGTCCAAATTTTGCAAAAGACTTTATATTGTTTTCTTTTTCCTTAGGACACACCATTGCTGGTGTTTTGTTTCAAAAAGATGAACAAAACTTTGAGAGGCCTATAGCCTACTATAGCAGGACATTGAGGGATTCCCCACTAAAGTATGATATCATGGAAGAGTAGGCATATGCACTGGTCATGGCCCTAAAGGAGTTTAGAATTTATATCTTGCATTCCCATATCGTTGCTTATGTGCCCAACAGTTCTGTGAATGACATTTTGACTCAGCGTGATCCTGAGGGTAAAAAGGGCAAGTGGATAGCTGTGTTGTTGGAGTATGACCTCGAGATCAAACCTACAAAGTTGATCAAGGGCCAGAGACTTGCAAAGCTCATGGCATAGTCAAATTGTGAGCTTTTAGGAATTAATTTCATGGCTGATTTATCAGCGGATTCAGAAGAAGAAAGAGTCCCTCTGATATCTAAAAAATTCCTTGATTTCCCATGGTATGTTGACATCATTTATGTATTAAGAAATTTGCAGGCTCCTCCTGAATTGAGCAAAACCAAGGCTAGGTTTTTGAAGCTAAAAGCAATAAAGTTTTGCATTCTAGACCAATCTCTGTATTGGAAGGATCTAGGTGGGATCTTGTTGAGTTGTTTGCTGGAGGAAGAAGTAGAAAAAACCATCAGAGAGTTTCATAAAGGTGATTGTGGGGGGCACCATTATTGGAAAACTACTGTGCACAAAATATTGAGGGCATGGTTCTATTGGCCTAGCATTTTTTCTGATGTTTACAAAGAAGTTTCAAGCTGTCATGAATGCCAAATTTTTGATGGGAAGAGAAAACTGCAGCCTTTGCCTTTGAAGCCTATCTCTGTTGAAGCACCATTTAGGCAATGGGGCCTTGATTTCACAGGAGAAATTCATCCACAGTACTCAACTCAGCATAAGTGGATACTAACAGCCACAGATTACTTCACCAAGTGGATTGAAGCAGTGCCCACAAGGCAAGCCATCGATACTGTTATCATTCAGTTTTTGGAAAACAATATTTTGTCTAGATTTGGTTGTCCAATTAAAATCATTACTGACAATGCAACAACATTCAAGTCCAAAAAGATGGAAAAATTTTGGAGTGATTACAATATAACTCTTGGCCATTCCACAACTTATTACCCTCAAGGTAATGGGTTGGCTGAGTCATCTAATAAAAGTTTGACCAGAATTATCAAGAAACTTCTGTTGGATAATAAGAAAGCTTGGCACAAGAAGCTTATCTATGCACTATGGGCTGAAAGGATCACTACTAAAAGGTCTATTGCCACTTCACCCTTCCAGATTGTGTACGACACAGAGGCAGTTTTTCCTACTTCATTAGGATTGCTAGTGATGAGATTGCTACAGGAGCAAGATGCTGAACCAGATACCACTCAAAGGAGGATAAATGAACTAATCAATGTTCAACAAACAAGAGAGTAAGCCTTCAACAACTCTAGTGAATTTTCGCTCACTGAGACATTTTAGATACTACACCTATCTATTGAGAATTTTCCTGGAAACCAACAAGAGGGAATTTCCTGAAGCAACATTTGTGTCAACTGAATGTAAAAGAATTACATTACTTGTCTTCATCAACAAAGTCATGTCCAGAGTTTATAGTTTGATTTTCAATACCAACCTACCTAGAGTTTTGGATGACATGAGAAGCTATGTACAACCAAATCCAGAGAATAGAGTGGGGGATTGGGTATTATTCACGCACTCAACAGTAATCTGGGTTTATGGTTGTCATGAATCCCCTTACCTATTGCTTCTTTTTCTGACTCCTAGAATCTTTGCCCTGGAATTCATCAGATAGAGAATTATATCTGAGACAGAGCATTTCCTGAAGTTGCACAAAGCCTCCAACCTTAAGTTCCCTTTTGTCATTGGCCCCTTTTCTGTCAAATCCAGATAATGTTTATCTCAGGTTCAAGCAAAGCTCAAAGAGTTTGGTTTAGCACAGTTACAGGGAAGAAGGTATGATCCACACCAAATCATATCCAAAAGAAGATAGATGAACAAATTGGCCCCTTATGAACATGAACAGGTTGAGGGTTTTGATAAGCTAGCTAACTTAGAGGTTTGTGTTGATATAGAAGCATCCCTGCAACGAACTCAAACAAAGCAAGTGGAAGCAAACCTGCAATCAACTCAGACACAACAAGCTCCTCTGAAATTGATAATCAAAGTTCGTAAGATAAGTGTTTACAACAAGAGAAACAATTCAGAGGCCATGGGCATCAGTGATCAATAGACTGCCCCAAAGAAGATGAAAGTTACACAGTCAGCACAGATTGTGGATTTGGAAGAGGAAGAGTCTAGAGACCAAGCTAATCTAGATTTGGTGGAAAGTGGTACTAGCACTGTAGAGGTTGAAAAGGAAATTAAACTCCAAAGTGAAGGTAGCTCAAGAACCTTTAGCAGTAAGATTTACATCTTTGATAAAACATCTGAGTCAGTTTATCAGTCTAGAGAGGACTTGGCAAAACAGTATGCTAAGAAGGGAAACACAGCTCATGGTGAGATGAGGGATTTAGTCCCTGAAGTGAAAAAGATTTCTTAGCATAAATTTTCTCTGTTCACAGTAAGGGATGTTGAAAAGAGGACATTTAACATTGCAGTTGCAGACGAAGACAAAGTCTCTGAGATAAAGATAAAATGTGACAACATAAGTGCCCTGGACAAGGTCAAACTCCACAAACACACTAGTGACATACTATATTCTGATTACTTGAGCTTTAGTTTAAAGAATTCAAAACTATCATCTTATGCAATGAAATTGGAAGGACAATTGAGGCAGGAAAAGGCATCTAGCAGAGCTTGGCAGACTCAGGTTAAGAGGTTGGAATCTGAAGGCCGCCAAGGGTTGAAATCTTCATTGGATGAGAAGGACAAATTAATTCAAAGTTTTAAGAAGAAATTGAAAATGCCTGCTATAGAGCATTCATAAACAACATAATTGGTTGCTTTAGAACAGGTAAAGGAAACACTTCGTGAAGAGACACTTTTCTACAAGGCTAGGGTGTTGCAGCTGGAACAAGAAAAGGTGAAATGGTCACAAGAGCAGACATAATTGCTAAACAAGGCTGTGGTTTCAGCTCTTACTGCATAAATTGGGTCAAACACTGAAGGACTTGTTCATGCTATGTCACAAGTTAGCTTGAAAGAAGGAGAAATCAAAGGGCTGAAAGGAAGCATAGAGAAATTCAAGCAGGAATTGCATGCAAAGGATGAAAGGATAGCTCAATTTCAAAAGGAGAATGAAGTCTTGCAAGAGAGAATAAATAAATTGAAAGTAAGGTTAAGAGGGAAAGGTTTGTTGCATGGGGCCAAGCATATCATTTGGGACTCTATAGTTGCTGTAGCTGCCAAATTCAGATCACATTTGAATTTCATTAATGCTAAACACAACATAGCCCTTACAGCCAGAAATAGGTGCACTGTTGTGAATGAAACTTTAGCAAAGAAACCATCAGAATGGGTCCAGAACGCCATAAATCTACTCAACGTTGTTCCTACTGCAGACCTTTAGACTATATGAGTTAAAGACATAACTACATTGATTATCTGAGCCAGGAGGGTTATTGCTAAACATAACCTGTTGAAGTCAGTCCAAACTAAGGCAACCCAGATGGAACAGAGTGTACAGGAGTTCAAAGATTTATTTGAAGAATTGTTTACCAAAGGTCTTCCACCATTTTGGGATGGCAAGGGAAAATTGTATGATGAGGAAGAATACTATGCTAATTTGACTCAGTGCAGAATGGATCATTCTAAGTTTGAAACCCTAGAGAAAAATCTGAAAGGAGCTACTTTTGTTGAACATCTAATTACAGACTTTGAAATTCTAAATCAGTTTAAAGAATCTTTGGGTGCCCTGTTTACATTCATATCCCCAAGGATAAAAGGAAGAATCTAGAACCCTTAGGAAAGAAGGGCATATTTACAGTGAATCATCCAAAGCCTACAAAATCTATATTCCAGAACAACATAAGATTGAAGTCAGCAGAGACGTAACCTTCAATGAGAAGATGGCTTTCAGGAAATCTATAGAAGAATCCATGGAAGAAGAAGAATATGAAGAGCTTAAAGAAGAAAGCACCTATCTTCCAGAAAGTCAGAATGAAGAATCAAAACAACTTGATCATCCGATGCAAACATGTGAACCTATTGAATCAGTCATTGTATCCAAAACTAGAAAACGTCCAGCTTGGCTTCAAGCTACTCTACAAGAAGCAAAAAGACTCAANGGCTAGACCCAAGGAAAAATCAGTGATAACTTCAAAATGGGTCTATAAGATCAAACATGCAGTAGACGGAAGCATGGACAAATACAAGGCAAGGTTCGTCAGAGAGGGTTCTCCTAGAAGGAGGGAGAAGATTATGACGAAACCTCTGCTCCTATTGCTAGATATACTTCTATTAGAGCCATTATGTCTCTCGCTGCTTCCATGGGATGGAGTCTACATCAGATGGATGTAAAGACAACTTTTCTCAATGGAGCAATTGAAGAAGAAGTATACATTGAACAACCTCAAGGTTTTGAAGTACATTCCAGAGACACTCATGTTTGCAGATTAAAGAAAGCCCTGTATGGATTCAAGCAAGCTCCAAGAGCTTGGTATGCCATAATTGACAGTTACTTAGTAAGACTTGGTTTCTCTAAGAGTCATGCAGATCGAAATCTCTAGTACAAGGTTGTGAACAACGCACCTGTGATTCTATTGCTGTATGTCGACGACTTATTCTTGACAGGTGCAGAGTCTCTCATCACCCAGTGTAAAAAGGAATTAGCTTCGGAGTTCGATATGAAAGATCTTGGTCTCATGCACTATTACTTGGGACTAGAAGTATGGCAGAAGCGTGGTGAAATCTTTCTTGGACAAGGAAAGTATGCAGTGAAGATTCCTCAGAAATTTGGAATGATGGATTGCAAATCCATGGCCACTCCTATGACCACAAATATAAGAAAAGTAAGAGACTCAGATTATGATCCAGTAGACCCGTCCCTATATCGACAATTGATTGGGTCGTTGATGTATCTAGGGAATACTCGACCATATATTTGCTTTGTTGTAAACACCTTAAGCCAGTTCCAGGTGGATCCTAGACATGAGCATTGGATAGCTGCAAAGCATGTTCTAAGATATATTCGTGGGACACTAAACTATGGTTTAAGATACACCTCATCCAATGATATACAACTTCATGGATTCATAGATTCATATTGGGCAGGGAGTGCAGAATACAGAGGGAGTACTTCGGGGTTGTGTTTTAGTATGGGCTCTTCTATGATATCATGGGCTAGCAGGAAATAAAACTTTGTTGCACTCAACACAACAGAAGCAGAATATATTGCAGCATGTGAGGCATGTACCAAAGCAGTATGGCTGAGGAAGCTGATTTTTGGACTATTTGATCAGGTACCAGATTCAACCGTAATATAATGCGACAATCGACGTTGTATGAGGCTATCAGAGCACTCAGTGTTTCATGATCGGTCGAAACATATTGAGATCAAATACTACTTTATTCGAGTTAAAGTCTAAGAAGGAGAAGTGAAAGTGCAATATATCTCCAGAGATGAGCAGGTTACAAATATTTTGACAAAGCCTTTTTCCAGGATAAAGTTTGAGTACTTAAGGGACAAGTTGGGGCTCGTGGAGATAACTCCCTTAGCTGAAAGGGAAGAGATGGCTCCCCAGGTTAGGAGGGAGCATTGATATATATATTATTGATTCATGGGTAGTCATTTTCCAGTTTGGAAAATGGTCCAGGTTGTGCAGTTCCTTTCCAGTTCGGAAAGTGGTTCGAGATTTCTGATGGACAGGCATTTTCCAGTTTGGAAAATGGTCCAGATCGGACAGTCATTTTCGTAATGAAAATGGTCCGATAGATTGCTGATGTACCATAGACAACGATTCCCCTTGTGGCCAGTGTTGGGGAATGGTCTAGGACAATCATTCTTCTTGGCAGTCACTCTGAGTAGTGGTCAAGTAGAATGGTCCGCCTCGTCGGGCAGTCATTCTTTCAAAGTTCACAGTTGTGAGCAGTTTCAAATAATGGTCTGTTTTGGAGGTTGGTGCAGGACAATCATTTCCTTAGGAAATGGTCCAGATAGTCATTCCCTAGGGCAGACTCATTCTCTCCAGGTTGCACTATGATTAGTGCCGGAGGAATGGCCGAGTTAGGTGAATGGTCCAGGTTCAACAATCAGGGATAGACATTCCCTAAGGCAGACTCATTCTCTCCAGGTTGCACTATTATTAGTGCCGGAGGAATGGCCCAGTTAGGTGAATGGTCTAGGCTCAGAAATCAGGGACAGTTATTCTTCTATGCTTGGGAAGAATAGTCCAGATAGCCCATGACTGATGTTTTATTTTCTAAGGGCAGATGCTCTTCCATATCTCACAGATGTGAGTGGAAGAATGGCTCAGATGACTCAGTTTGTATCATGATATTGTTTATGCAGATTGATATCAGATGATATGATTGTTGTAGAGACTGTATGTCTCTAGACAATAGTTGTATGCTACTGTGGTGGCTGTGATCCACTGATAGGGACTGTGGGTCACTGGTTAGTAGCAGTGTGCTATTGAGAGTGGTTCTGTACCACTGGATAGTAGTTGTATACTACTATGAATAAACACAGTGGTGTTCTATTGGATGGCATTGTTCTGATTGCAATGGAGACTATCCAGTTGGATAGTGATGATGGTGCTCGTGATTTGATCATGAGATAGCATGTGTGGCTATGTTAATGCTACTGGTTGAATGGTCTGTTTGTGCTCAAGACCATTGCCTTTTATACCTCCCTTTGATATTATGGTAGTTGCTGGAGGTATTAACCTCCACTTGTAACCTTTTACGAGACTAGAATATTCTGGGAAGCAAGAGAAACCCTAAAGCCTTGGACAATAACCCTAGAAGACAAGTTGGCTAAAGAGAATAATTAATATTGAGTTATTATCCCCTAGGAAGAGAAGTCGGCCCAGTCAGTCAAGATGGAGTAGTATAAATAGAGGGCGCTAGAGCTCATTTGTGACTCACTCACTCGCAACTGCATAAAACCTGTAGTGCGCAAGTTTGGAGAGGAGCTGCAGCTGTAGCTGCTGCAACTTGTATTTCGGTTTCTCGCTTGGACTTTCTGCTTGGTCTTTGGTTATCTTTGCTTGGTGTGCTAGCCTTGGTTGGCTATTGATCTGGTACCAAAATTCTTCTCTCTGTCAAGGTTAAGGTGCTTGGGGGTGGCCTTTGTGCCTATGGTTGGGTGACAATATTGCTATATTGTCTATGGTTAAACGAGCACACCCACTTTTCTAACACAGAGCCCTGTAAGTGAATGAATCATTCTCCCTTGGTCATATCAACACTAGCATAGCCCCGTGCATGACCAATCTGGGAGAATGTCTACCCGATGCTATCAACATACCTGGGCCATTCACCACTAGTAGAGCCCCATGAGTGAATGAATCATTCTCCCTTGGTCATATCAACACTAGCATAGCCCCGTGCATGACCAATCTAGGAGAATGTCTGCCCGATGTTGAAACATCAACGCTCATCACTAGCCAAATCAACATGGCTAATCCTGTGTATCATCTGCCTCAGCCAAATCAACATGGCCACTCTTGGAGGATATCTGCAATCTGCTCATCTGTGGATAAGTATTGGAGCTTCATTGCTCCCTTCTGTACCATGTCTCAAATGAAGTCCTGCAAGACGCTTCTGAAGTTACACCACTTCACGACTTGTGACAGTGGCTGTGACATACTCCGTCTCTACTGTACTGAGTGCTATAGAAGCCTGCTTCCAGGTTATCCCGGAAATTGTAACTGATTCCAAGCTGAAGCAACACCCTGAGGTGCTCAATCTGTCTACTGCATTCCTACTCAATCATAATTTGTATATCTCTGCAGCCTCACTTCATCACCTAAGACAAACCATACCAACTATACCATGCTTCATTGCCACCCACTGGAACTGCCTTGGCTTTAACCAAACACCGACTCAGGGTGCTCACTACAAAGCAAATATCTGGCCTGGCATTAACTAGGTATATCAAGGATCCAATCTACTACCTGTACTTCGTGGGATCCACCAAATCTGAATCTGAAGTAGAATCACTCAACTTCTTCAGATTTGTCATCATAGGTGTAGTCATGGACTTGCAGTCCATCATATTGAATCTCATCAGTATGCCCTGAATGAGGAAGATCTCATCTGATCTCGTCACACCGATAATCCCAAGAGTACATTCGGCTAGGATCCTCCATCTCGAACTCTGAGGCCAACTACCTCTGTCACTGGAGTAAGTCCCGCTGTTCAGTCTGTGTCACTGGTTGCTCCCTTTGTGACAGACAAAATCCATACCCAATCCTCCTGACTGGCTATCTCCTTTGTCACTGTAGCAAGATCACATCTCCTAGAAGCCTCTTGCCTCTGAAGCTTCTATTTGGTCTCCTCAACTCATGACACTTGTCTGTCAATCCTGGGAGATGTCTCTCTCCCACTTGGATTTGGGGGGGGAACTCCCTCTGAATAATCAACTCTTTCTTGAGCCAACCGACTTTGTCTAAGATCAGGCTCAATCTGAGTCTGTACATTCTTGGTTAAAAACCAAGCTCATTAAGTATCCATCGATCTTGGAGTACCATGTTCCCTTTGAAGAATGACTCCCTCTGAGTCTATACAATCTCTCGAGCCATCTTCTCCCTTTGCATCTTCTGAAGTCTGATCTCCAATGAACTGTCCTCGGAGGCTGCTCCTTCCTAGTGGATCCTGAGGGCTGACTCCCTCTGAACTCTAGCTTCCTCTGAACTGGTACTAGGTGGGGTTGTCCTCCTCACCACTGGTGGAGCTACCTGCTCCTCACTGTCAATCTCCATGTGGAACACTCTGTATCCCACAAAAGTATCCTTCTTTTTTGGAAGGTTCTAACTTTGTCTTCTTCGCCTTCGGTATATGGATGTATACTGTCATGTATACAACTCTATGTTTGGATAGTTTGCTCCATGTCTTAAACTAGAGACCATCTAATCTATTGCCTCCTGCAACCGTCACTATAGCTCCCTCTCAGAGCTATCACCCGTGACCTGCCTGGAACAAGCGCAATAACAAAAAAAAAGCAGACAAGAACAATATTCTTATGATAAGGAAATAGGAACAAGAATAAAAAAAATGGGAAACAAGAACAACACTTTTCCAGTGTTGTTACCAATCATTCCTCCGTGGTAACCTGCCTGGAACAAAACAAGAACAAAAGACAAGAGCAACACTTTTCTAGTGTTGTGACTTCCATAGTAACCTGCTCGGGACAAAGACAACAACCAAGAACATCTTCTAGAAGAGATCAATTTCTATCTTGCAAACAAGTGCATCATTAGTACTAAACAATGAGCATTTACATAATGATTATTGTACAATATTCACGTGTCACTAAACATTTGATAGCAAAAAGCACTCAACAGTAATAGAACCCTAAAGACTGTTGTCCTGACTACAATATTTATTTAAGATGCAGTATATAAAAATATCAAACCTGATATGCAAACCTGGAGTCTTAATTGCTAGTGAGGGTGCGCTATTCCTATGAATGCACACTTGTACATCCCCTGCAAACACCCTCATATTCTGCTAAATGATATAACTTGGAAACATATATAAGTGCATACCTCTGAAATTTGTAACACCATCCAACTTGTCTTCTAATTTGAAACTGGACACCATTAGTACATGAGGAAATCACAAAATCAAGATAGCAAAAAGTTAAATGTCTAGGAAAATGTCAATAAACCCTACAATTTCAACTTTGATGGAAAGTCAAACTAAGAAGTATAGTAGGTGCGCTAGGGCAAGGCAAGTTGCTCTATACAAAAAGTTTTCCTCAACTCAGCCCAATAAATGCTCAACGAGCTTCACAAAGAAAGTTGCTGCGACTGCAGTAATGGGTTTTAGGTGAAATTCCAACTTTCACCAAGATGCAATCTGA
>JASDQU010383465.1:0-11098 GCA_032191745.1 Picea mariana | reverse complement strand
GATGATTATTTTTTTCACTTTTGTTATGAAGAGGAAGATACATCAGATGGATGTGAAAACAACATTTCTCAATGGTGTGATGGAGGAGGAGGTATACATAGAGAAAACTCAAGGCTTTGAGGTACATGGGAGAAATATCAAGTGTGTATCTTGAAGAAGGCTTTGTATGGACTCAAGCATGCACCTAGAGCATGGTACTCCAAGATTGATGGGTATTTGTAGAGCTTGAGGATTCACCAAAAGTGATGCATACCCTAATTTATATCTCCTAGAGGTTGGTAATGATCCATTCATATTGGTGTTATGTGTTGATGATTTGTTTCTCACATGAGCTGAGAAGCTCATTAGCAAGTGCAAGAAGGAATTGAATTCAAATTTCGAGATGAAGGACATTAGATTGATGCCTTACTTCTTGGGATTAGAGGTGTGGTAGAAGCCAAGAGAGATCTTCCTTGGACAGGGAATGTATGCATTTGAAATATTGAGGAGATTCGGGATGATGGATTGTAAGTCCATGACTACACCTATGACCACAAATTTGAATACGTTGGTGGATTCAAATTCATACTTGGTGGATCCCACAATGTACAAGTAGTTGATTGGGTCATTGATGTACTTGCCTAATATCAGACCAAATATTTGTTTTGTTCTCAACACCTTGAGTCAATTCATGGTTGAGTCGAGGCAAGTGCATTGGGTAGCAACAAAACATGTGCTCAGGTACCTTTGCGGTATAGTTAGATTGGTCTGAAGTATGTCAGAGGTGGTGGAGTGAGGTTGCATGGATATTCAGACACAGATTGGGTAGGTAGTGCAGTTGAAAAGAAGAGCACTTTTAGTGTTTTTTTCGGCCTAGGATCTGCAATGGTTTCTTGGTACAACAGGAAACAAACTTGCGTGGCACTCAGCTCAGCAGAGGCAGAGTATATGGTAGCTAGTTTGGCAAGTTGTGAGGCTATTTGGATTTCCAAGCTTCTTGTTGGGTTATTTGATCAAGAGTTGGAGTCTACCATGATTCACTATGACAATCAGAGTTGTATCAAAATCTCAGAGAATCCAGTGTTTCACGATAGATCGAACACATTGAGATCAAATACCACCTTATCAAAATATGAGGGAAACCTTATCCTCCAAATAACTAGAAAAATCAGAAAACCAAACCTCAACAAATCCTTGGAAATTTCCTCTTCCCACAAATCTACTACAGAACACATGTACGGTTTGTTGACATTAGCCTGTATGGACCTGCTCCTATACGAACGTACGCGATTGCCCCTACTGGAACTCGTGTACATATGTTATTGGTCCCACTACAACTCGTGTATGTATGTGATTGTTCCCATTGGAACCCGCGTACATGCACAAAAAACTTGTACAAACACTTATGTATGATTTGCTCCACTCATACAGTTTCTTCCTTCTGCAAATGCCTCTCTCATCCACACATGCGATGTTTTTACCCTGCTCAGAACATAAAATAAGATGACTAGAAACCCTAGGCCAACTTGTCTAGGTGCAGAAATTTACATGCTCTTTGGCACATTTTTAGACTCACTTATGCCATCTCCATATTGTCACAATGACACTACTTCATTTGTCACAATATCTCCTATCCTTATATAGGAGTCTAATGAGTGAGTTTAGGAACCCCTTCTAAACTCAACATTAAATTAGAATATTGTATTCTTGTTTGTGGGTGTAAAACCCCAACACAAACCCATAAAGCCCATCAACTTGATCATGAGGCCCTAGCCTCATTCCAAGGCCGATTTCAATTAAACGAAAGGCTAATATAGTACCAACTAAGATTCCCACATTCCTGACACCACGGCCTCTTGTGGGAATACCTCTCGAAGCTACAAAAATCATCACTCCCTCTTAACAAGGGAGGTATTCTCCATCACTCCTAGTTTGTCTCTGAAGTAGACAAACTTCCCTTTTACTAGGGGTTTGGTGAGAATATTTTCAATCTGATCATATGTGGAAATGTGTTGGAGTTGTATAAATTTCATTTAAAAACTAGTTTTACTCTTGTAGGGATTTCGTCAAACATTGGATTCTCCGAGAGTTTGATACAACTCTGAATTTTTTTCCCAGGTGACAATGGTGATATCTTTCGATGTTCCACTAGTCTAGGTGCCTTGTGAAAGCTTTGAACTAAGGTGTTAGATTGTGTGGTAACAACTCTTATTGGGGTTTGGGATCCAATTATATTTTCAGTATGGCACATGGAATAGTGTCGGCTTGTTGGCCTACATGCAATCTTGGAGATTTAATTTTAACCTTGATGACATTTCTCAAGCCCACTGCGCTTTGTGGCTTAAATTTCTTGGATTGCATATCGATCTTAGACCTTCTATGGAACCATTTTCTTAATGGTTTGGTAAATTCCTAATCCTTGACAATCATTGTAACTCCTTTAGACCTAACCCTACGTTTTGTGTCATAGTGGACCTAAAGCACAAGTTGCCAGCATTTGTCTTGGTTTTTACCATCAATGGAGTCCACCATCAAAACGTCCATTATCTAAACCTCATCAATGCTTACATTACCTGTCAATCATAAGATTGTCTAATATGTGATTTCCCTCACTGTAACCGTAGACCTGAGAAACCCAAGGAATATTATGTACTCCATATTGATCCCCTTATATTCCCACCCCTTTTTCCTCTCTCGACCCAAGCCCTAAACAAGAGGTTCTCTTCCATAAATCCCCTTAGCCTTCAACAATTTCAATATCAAACCACTCTAGGCCCTCTTCGCATTGCTTTGTCATATCCTAATCCCAATCATCTATAATCGAGTGTATGAATACTAATGGAGGATGGACCATGTAAAAGACTAAGAGGATTGGAAGAATTGAAGAGTGTTTTCTCACAAGAAGGCTCTTAATTCCTTCGCTAGACTGGCTATCCAAGATATCACTAGTATAGTCCTAGTTGAAGATCTGTATAAGTTAAAGATTGACATGCAAGTTCCCTTTTGGTGACATTGGAGGTAGAGATTGTAAATTTTAAACCTTTACATTATAGTAATGCACACACATGTTCTTTTAAAATAGAGCACCTCTAACTCTCATTGTATTAACTTCACCATTTACAATACAATATATATGATTGTGTGGCATCCAAAACCCTAATCCATCAACTCAGATTAGATGCCTTAACTTGAATTATATTACAATGGGACCAAAAAACGTTGGCCAAAAACTGCCCAAAAATAGACTAAAAATAGTGCAAAGAATATAACACATACCCAACATTCTCTCACTTCTTGTTTTGTTTGAACATAGGGGGCTCAAGGATTACATAATCAACCATTCAAGGTAGCAACTCCCATTGCTCCTCTACACCAAGAGACCTTCTCGGTACTTAAAGACTTGGTTAATGAAACTACAATGTTCTTCAAAATGTCCACCTTCTCAAGAAGCACCTTCTTGTCTTTAACCATGTCTTTCACAAAGTGATATTGAACATCAATGTGTTTTGTCTTAGAATAATAAGCATGGTTCTTTGCTAGAAATATTGCACTCTAACTATCACAATATAGCCTTACAATTTGTTGTACAAATACTTGAAGACAATCTTTGTAACAAGAAGGGTTTGTTTAAGAAAAGATCCAAGAGAATGCACAACCAACACTAGAGAAGCAACATTACACTTACATTCATTCATAAACAAAACCACAAGATAAGAGATCACTTATTCAAGAAACCTTTCATCCATCAAAACCCTAGCAATGAACATACATGAAGTAGCATAGGCATCCACAAAGCATCTACTCCAAAAAATTTCTCTAACTAGCCATCCATAGCATTTTTCATAAGAGAGAAAGTTGTAGTAGACAAGTAGTCATGAATCTCCACAAGTAGCAACGACTTACAAGTGAGACGTATTGACTTTTTGGTCATTGCAGGAGGATCTTTCCCTCCTAGATGGAATTTCTTAGATGCAGAGAAGATTCTGGAAGTAAGAGATCCATTGGACAAATGTTGAAATACCCTAGAAGAAAAGTCGGCCCAGAAGAATAAAGTATAATGAAAAGACACCTTCCCAGAAGAGAAGTCGGCCCAGCTAAGAGGATAAGAAGACTATAAATAAGGAGGTGCCTTAGCTTATTTGTTCACTCACTCACACTCTACCAACTACATAGAATCAAGGCGCAAGTTTAGAGGAGGTGACGCAGTAACTAGAGTTGCACAGTTTATTATTGCTCAGTCTTTTGGTATCTCTCTCTTGTGAGCTACTCCTTGAGGAAGTGTGCCACCTTTGTATGGTGTTGTTGGTGCAACTGGGATGGTATTTTTGGTTAACCTAGCACTTGTGCTAGGGTTTTTCTGATTGGACTTGCTTTATGAATAGAATCTATCTAAGAAAGGTTGTTGGGTTTTTCCCCCATTTGGGGTTTTCCCAGGATAAATCTCTTGTGCTTTTTTTATCTCTTGTTTATGTTGCTATTTCTTAGTACATGATATATATGTTAATGGTAACGAAGTAAAAGAACACTAGTAACATTAATGCTCTATAAATAAGGAAAATCCAACATGGTATCAGAGTTGGTTACCTTCATAACAGTTTGACCACTGGAAGAAAGATCGCTACAACGACACCTTGGAGCACCTTGCAGTTGCTATACTTTGTCAAGATTGTTGAGCAATATTCCAAGGAAATTAGGAATAATTCCTTCACATAGCAGTTTTCCCTAACCTAATGCACCTCCTGAAACCATCAGCATGCAATTTGGTAAAGTTTGAAAAATCAAGTTTTTTCAGTGTTAGGGTTTCTATCGGCACAAATGTCAACCAATATGAGAGTTGAGGATAGATTGGATGGAGAAGATAACTTCAAATACTAGAAGCATATAATATAACTCATTCTATAAGAGAATGAATTATTGGATCACATCAAAAAAATGCTTCCAGAACTTGAAGACAAAGAAGAAAAGGAAAAGTTCAAGAAGAATGAGGTCAAGTCCAAGAGGATCTTGACAGACTCAATCAAGGATCACCTGATACCCAATGTATCAAAACTAAAGAATGCAAAGGAGATGTTTGATTCCCTAATCAGACTCTATGAAAGAAAGAACACCAGTCAAAAGCTTACCCTATGGCATCAACTCAGAAATGTGACAACAAACAAGTCAAAGACGATAGCCAACTTCTTTACAAGGATCTCACAGATCAAAGACCAGTTAGCAACCATTGGAGATCCAATAGAAGATGTTGAACTAGTAACCACTATGCTAAATGGTTTCCCTCCCTCTTGGGACCCATTTGTCAATGAGAATCTCTCAAAAGGAATCTAGATTGATGTCCAAGAAACAAAAGGTATATTATGAGGAAAATCAAGCACTTGCAGCACAAGTGAAGAAGAGAAAGGAAAGAGAAGAAGGCAGTCCAAGGAAGTATAAGAAGCCACGTAGTAAAAGGGATATGTCAAAGGTTCAATGCTTCAATTACAGGAAGATGGGACATTATGTCACACAATGTCCTCACAAACATGAGAAGGAAAAGAATAAGAAGCACCATGCACATGCAGCTAATGTTGAAGAACACAAACCCAAAGATGAAGAATTTGTATTCATTTCAGCACTCACCAGAGCCATCACTCAAGGAGGTGATACTTGGCTCATAGATAGCAGTGCTTCCAAGCATATGACCAGATTTAGAAACTCTCTATCAAAATTAATAGAAAGGGACTCCTCACTTCAAGTAGTGCTTGGAGACGATTCCAAGCATGCAATCAAAGGGGTTGGAGAAACCTCCTTACAACTTGAATCAGATAAACCTCTTTCAATTAAAGATATATTATTTGTACAAGGTTTAAAGAAGAATCTTCTATCTATTTCATCTTTAGAAAAAGGTTTTAGGGTAGCTTTTATGGATGTCCAATTCCTTCTATGGCCCAAGAATTCAAGCATAAATAAAGCCACTGTGATTGGTGTCCGAGAGGGAGGATTGTATAAATTGAAGGGACACCAAGAACAAGCCCTTGTAGACAATAATGTTAGTTCCAGTGAACTATGGCATCGACGGATTTCTCACTTGAACTATAGATCATTACCAGTTTTGAGCAAAATGGTTACAAGGCTACCAGAAATCTAGATAGACCATGACAGAGTATGCAAAGGTTGTGTACTTGGAAAGGGAATATTTACAAGCAGTGATAGTAGATCCAAAGGTATTTTGGACATCATACACTCCGATGTATGCGAACATATGGCAGTGCCATCACTTGGAAACTTTTTATACTATGTTTTGTTCATAGAGGACTATTTCGGGAAGACATGGATCTACTTCTTGAAAGCAAAAGATGAAGTCCTTTACAAGTTTCAAGAGTTCAAGGATTTAGTTGAGAATCTCTCTGAGAGGAAGATTAAATTTTTGAGATCTGACAATGGAGGTGAGTACATCTCAAAGGAGTTTAAATACTTTTTCCAAGAAGCATGGATTAAGAGGGAGCTTACAAATCCCTACAACCCCCAACAGAATGGGGTTGTAGAAAGAAAGAATAGATCCATCATAGAAATAAAAAAATCAATGATACATGATCAGGGCCTACCCATGCACTTATGGGTAGAAGCATCCAGTATGACTGTATACGTGCATAACATAAGCCCTCATAAGATATTGGGGAACAAGACACATGAACAAGTGTTCACCGGAAAGAAGCCAGAAGTCAATCACTTGAGGATTTTTGGTTGTCCAGTGTTTATACATGTTCCCAAGGAAAAGTGAACGAAATTGGAACCTTCAAGAAAGAAGAGCACTTTCGTTGGATATAGTGAGACTTCGAAGGCCTATAGAATTTACATTCCAAGAAAGAGACAGATCCATATCAGTCGGAATGCAACATTTGATGAAGATGAAGCCTTCATAAGATCAAGGGAATATCACATAGATGAGGACCAAATAGAGAAAGAAGCTCACAACAATGCAGTCATGGTGGATTCTACACCTGAAGAAACCATCTGAGAAGTTCAAAATGATACAGAAGAGTTAGAAAGACCTGTAGATCTACCTAAAGAAGTTGTGACTACTAGGAGGAGACTAGCTTGGCTTCAGAACACCTTGCAAGAAGATGAAGAACATGTAGCTCCCAAAGGCTCCTTTAGAGAGAGAAAGAGACCACACAAGTTTTCCATCTATGTGGCACTAATGAGCAACATCATTGATTCAGAACCTTCCACTTTTGAAGAATCTAATGAGAAGCCAGAATGGAAGGATGCCATGATGGAGCAGTATCAGTCCATCATGAAGAATTATGTATGGGAGGTCATTCTGAGACCATAAGGGAAGTCAATTGTGTCTTCCAAATGGAGCTACAAGACCAAGCATGTTGCAAATGACATCATAGAGAAGTACAAGGCAAGGTTTGTGGCTAGAGGATTATTTCATAAAGAGGGAGAAGACTATGATGAAACCTTTTCTCTTGTAACCAAATACACTTCCATTAGATCAGTCATTGTGATTACTTCCGCAATGGAATGGAAATTACACCAGATGGACATCAAGACTTCTTTCTTGAATGGTGTAATAGAGGAATAAGTGTACATAGAACATCCACAAGGCTTCATGATCCATGGAAAGTATTCCCATGTGTGTAGATTGAAGAAGGCCTTACACGGGCTGAAGCAAGCACCCAAGGCATGGTATGCCAGGATAGATGGATATTTGATGAGCTTTGGATTTACCAAGAGTGAGGTAGATCCTAACCTTTACTATAAGGTTGAGGATGGATACCCATTGATCTTGGTTCTATATGTATATGACTTGTTTCTAACAAGGGACGAGAAGCCCATTGATGAGTGTAAGAGGTAGCTCACTTTAGAGTTTGAGATGAAGGATCTAGGTTTGATGGATTACTTCTTGGGATTGGATGTGTGGCAGAGATCAGATGATATTTTTCTTAATGAAGGAAAATATATTGTTGAGATCCTGAAGAAATTCGAGATGATGGAGTGCAATTCTATGACCACACTTATGACGATAAATCTAAAGCTCTTGAGTGACAAATCTTCAGATTTGGTGGATCCCACGATGTACAGACATTTGATTGGATCCTTGAAGTACATGGTTAACACTAGGCCAAACATATGCTTTGTAGTGAATGCCTTGAGTCAACACATGGTTAAACCTAGACAGGTACATTGGATGGTAGCAAAGCATATGTTGAGGTACCTTCGTGGTACGGTTAGATATGTATTGAGATATGTCTCAAGTGGAGATGTGAAGTTGTAGGGATATATAGATTATGACTGGGTAGGGAATGTTGTGGATCGGAAGAGTACTTTCGAATGTTGTTTTAGTCTGGGATCAAGCATGATCGCATGGTTGAACAAAAAGCATACATCAGTGGCACTCATTGCATCGGACGCAAAGTATATCGCAGCAAGCTTGGGAAGTCGTGAAGCAGTGTGGCTCTGACAGTTGCTAGCTGGGATATTTGATCTAGAATTAGAGCCAACTTTGATACATTGTGACAATCAAAGTTGCATGAAGCTTACCGAGAACCCTATATTCCATGACAGGTCTAAGCATATAGAAATCAAATATCATTACATCTAGTACATGGTGCAAAGAGGAGTTGTGGAGCTCCAGTACATATCCACGAATGAGAAGATAGCGGACATCCTCACCAATCTCTTGTCAAGAGTGAAGTATGAGTACTTCATGGACAAGATTGGAGTGTTGCCAAATTTCCACCCGTGTTGAGAGGGAGGTGTGTTGTTTCTTCTCATGCTGGCTAACCCCTCTGGCCAAGGGTTCCCTGGATCAGTCATGTGAGGTGACTGAGGGGGTAATTCACTGCCAAACCTGCTAAGAGAAGAAACATCACACACGTACTTGTAACACTATGGAGGAGACTGTGTATCTCTGGACAATAGTTGTGTGCTACTACAATGGATGTGTTCCATTGGCTGAGGTTATGTGACTTTAGACAGTAAATGTGTGCTACTACGATGGATGCGTTCCACTGGCAAAGGTTGTGACTTTTGACAGTAGTTGTGTGCTACTATGGTGGATGTGTTCCACTGGCAAAGGTTGTGTGACTTTAGACAGTAATTGTGTGCTACTACGGTGGATGTGTTCCACTGGCAGAGGTTGTGTGACCTCGAATAGTAGTTGTGTGCTACTACGGTGGATGTGTTCCACTGGCGGAGGTTGTGTGACTCCGGATAGTAGTTGTGTGTTACTTCGATGGATGTACTCCACTGGCGAAGGTTGTGTGACTCCAGACAATAATTGTGTGTTACTTCAATGGATGTGTTCCACTGGCGAAGGTTGTGTGCCTTCGAACAATAGTTGTGTGATACTATAGTGGATGTGTTCCACTAGCAGTGACTATGTGTCACTGGACAGTAGTTGTGTACTACTTTGCAACAGTTGTGATCTATTGGATGGCATTGTAGTAGTTGTGTGCTACTAGTTGATTTTCATGGAGATTACCAAATCGTTTGGATGTAGTGTGTGTTGTCGTTTGATCACAGAGACTATTTCTAATGATTCGATATACCAAAGGCATTGTAGAAGTCACGTGCCTTCTAGCAGATTGCTTAGTCAGTGGACTACCAGATGAATACATCGTGAAATATGCCTCCCTAGCTAAGAGGGAGTGTTGATGTTTTGGTTGCTGGGAGAGGATCTTTCCCTCCTAAATGACCTTTCTTATATGCTGAGAAGATTCTAGAATCAAGAGATCCATTGAACAGATGTTGAAATACCCTAGAAGAGAAGTCATCCCAGAAGAATAAAGTATAATGAAAAGACACCTTCCTAGAAGAGAAGTCAACCCAACTAGAAGGAAATAAGACTATAAATAAGGAGGTTCCTTAGCTCATTCGTTCACTCACTCACACTCTCCCTGCTACACATAAGCAAGGTGCAAGTTTGGAGGAGGTGATTCAGTAACTGCAGTTGCACACTTTATTATCACTCATTCTTTTGGTATCTCTCTCTTGTGTGTTACTCCTTAAGGAGGTGCACTACCTTTGTATGGGACTGTTGCTGCAGTTGGGATGGTATTTCTAGTTAAGCTAACAATTGTGCTAGGGTTTATCTGATTGGACTTGCTTTGTGAACAAAATCTATCTAAAAAAGGATGTTGAGTTTTCCCCCATTTGGGGTTTTCCCAGGACAAATATCTTGTGTTATTTTCTATCTCTTGTTTATGTTGCTATTGCTCAGTACATGATATATATGTTAATGGTAACGAAGTAAAAGAACAATAGTAACACTAATGCTCTTTAAATAAGGAAAATCCAACAAGAAGTGCTTCTCTTATTTATATGAGAGATCAAGCACCCTTCTCACAAACACTAAAGATAAGGAAACGAGACATAAAATATACATGATACATGAGTGGATATGTAACTAAGACCCCTAATGATGCCTCCAAGATGAAGTTAACTAGCTCAAACATCATATCATCCCTCACTCAAGATCACATGTGTGGCATCAATAAGTGGACGACTCACTCAAAAATAAAGTATAGGAAGTCCAAAAGTGAAATGTTGTCATGAATAGGTGCAATGTTTCATCTCCAAGTGGTGTATCACCCCCCAAGAGGCATGACATCTCATCAAAAGGTGCCAAATCATCATCGAAAGGTCCAATGTCCCATCAAAAGGTGAAACATCCCATCAAGAGGAATTAAATCATCATCAAAGTGCAATGTCCCATCATCAAAAGGGGACACCTCATACCCCATGGGTGCTAGGGTGTCTCGTCAAAGGAGCCATTGTTGATTAAGGTTTGTTGTCATTGATGTCAACCATTGAAGAAAGCCCCGCAGCAAAAAGGTTTGGGTAATGGACCCAAGATTGTTTGATGTAAAAATGACTTATTATTTTCTTGTCATGGTTGATAAGAAGTAAATATGGATGAACTCCAAAGTGGTCCCCTTATGGTGAAAGCCCTCACGGGAAGATGCTTTTAGGACTAAGAGAACCCATGCTTAGTTGTGGAATAATGAGATGAAGGACAATGAATTTGTCAGGTAAACTATAATAGATGCATAGTGTTTATCATTCATTTTTTGGTGGTATGTGGAACGTCACATAACTCCTCACGGTTAGAGAGTTATGGCCATGAGAAGTT
>JASDQU010383464.1:0-10042 GCA_032191745.1 Picea mariana | reverse complement strand
ATCATATGGCATTCGTAGGTATAATTTAGTTTAAATGGTGAAGTTATGGAGATTAAAATTAGTTAAGTTATGAAAAACAAACCATTTATCGGTGCTTGAATTTCAAGTGCGCATATATCCCTATTTCTAGGAAGAAATCTCTGCAATGTTTTCTAGAAAAGTGCAAGGAGGGGTAATTAATTGACAAAGCCATCATCATTTTTTAGTTCCTTGTGAATTTTGCAACCACGTTTTATTTTCCATCTTTGTATCATTCATTTATACATCCATCCACTTGTAGATTAAATAGGACGAATTCACATCTGAAGGTGTTCATGGCTAAGAAGCTCACAAAAGATGGGTTTTCTACATAAGCATATCTTGAATTTTCAAATCTGCAATTTCGGTGTACACTGAGACCGCCCAATTTAGACACAATCTTTGGGTTGTTGGCTGGAGCCATGGAAAGCATGTTGTAAGATAATAATTAAAATTTATCTACATTACATAAAATAATTATAATTGGTGCATATACCAATAAAAAAGAATGGCTTGGAGCGATGGCAAGCATGTTGTATCGAAGACCAACTGTAATAACCAAACAACAACCTTAGTAACCACTCCTGTTTTTTGTGCCTCACACATTTTGTATTTCAACAGTTATTATGAAATACATAAAGAATGATGGGAGTATTTTTTTTAAGTAATGGTTATATAAGCTGAGGTGTGTGAGTTTGAAAGGTAATCGATACTTTCTTTCTCTGTTTTGTACTTTCGGGTGTGCTCTCCTTATAATTAAAAAAGCAAAGCGAGTGTTGAGTTTGACTTAGTCACTCCTGATGTATATAATGGATTAACTATAATTATAAAATTTATAACTTTCAAATCATAATATTTAGCAATGAAATCAATTTATATTAATTTATTTATTATTAGAATGATATAAATATATTTTTTATTATAATTTTTAAAATTTTATATTATTTTTATTTTAATTTATTGAAATATTACATTAAACTCTAATGACTATAACTCTAATCTGAAACCCTAACCCTAATCTTAATTATTTATTATAAAGCTGATTGATATGTCCTATCGACGTATATCAACCACCTTTATAATGTGGTTGTGCTAGTATTTATGAAATATTTACGCCGATAGGCGTACACCTATTGGAAATGGCCAAATTTAATGGGATTTAAATTACAAATGGGATTTTAATTTACACGATTTTATACGGTCTGAATATTCTTCATCGTCATAGTAAATAAAGGGTTGTGATTTCAACCATTAACTTCCTTGCATGACAAAAGATGTTCGTTCATCATTAAAAATGGGGATTAGGGTGATTAGCATAATAATTATAGATTTTGTTATTAATGACTAAATATTTTTTAGTACTGTGCTGAGGATTCGTTAATATTTTACAGATTCTTTTACTGTTGATGGGGTGAGTGGGGAAAGGGTTTTATGGGCACATTTTCCTCAAATGCGAATAGTGCCATGATCAACATGGAATTTATACCACATTTAGTTGGTGTACATTTTCGTGGGATGCAAAGAATATCAACATGGTATGGATGTCGCGTTTGGCCGGTACATTTTCTAGGATGTAATGTAGGCATGATAATGAAGAATGCTATGTTTCACATTTGGCGGGCATTTTAATTAACATAGGCATGGTAATATAAGGCATGAGTATTGAATTGATTAATTTATGTAGAATGTGCTTTCAATTCATGGATTGTCGGATGAAAGAAAGGCCGAGTCCACTCTTAGTAGGGGCCATTACATGAAGCTCTTTGCTAGAGACATTATATAATCAGAAGGACTTCGTGAGATATTTTCCTTGACAGACAAGCATTGATTCAAGTAGGCATGTGGAAAAACCCTATTTCTAGCCTCTGTAGCTAAAACTATTCTGCAAAGGAAAGATGAAGGTCTATGATGTCTCCACACAAAAGGCAAGATTTATTTTATCTAAATCATGTTTGAATTGATTATAGTCTCTTTCATTTTAGCGAAGTTATTGGATTTTTTTCAGTTTTGATTGGTTGGAAATATAATGGGTTCTCCTACATATGAACCCACAACAATAACTTCAATTAGGGCTTTGAGCTTGCTAAGCACATAATCACTCCATTGCATGGCATGTGTAGGTAGAATTTACTTTAAATGGTGAAGTTATGGAGATTAAAATTAGTTAAGTTATGAAAAACAAACCATTTATCGGTACTTAAATTTCAAGTGTGCAGATATCCCTATTGCTAGGCAAAAATCTCTGCAACATTTTCTGGAAAAAAGAAAGGAGGTGTAATTCATTGAAAACGTCTTCATTTTTAAGTTCCTTGTGAATTTTGAAACCATGGTTTTATTTCCTGTTTGTATCATCCATTTATACATCCATCCACTCATAGATTGAATAGGGCAGATTTACATCTCAAGGTGTTCATGGCTAAGAATATCACAAAATGTGGGTTTTTTGAATAAGCATATCTTGGATTTTCAAATATGCAATTCCAGCGTATGTTGAGACTGCCCAATTCAAACACAGTCTTTGGTTCAGTGGTTGGAGTGATGGCAAGCATGTTGTAAGATAATAATTAAAAATTTTCTACATTACATAAAATAATTGTAATCAGTATGGAGAACAATAAAAAAGAATGTCTTGGAGTGATATCAAGCACGCTGTATCAGATACCAATTGTAATAACCAGAAAACAACCTTCATAACCACTCTTGATTTTTTTTTCTCACACATTTTGTATTTCAACAGTTATTATGAAATACATAAAGAATAATGGGAGTTATTTTTTTAGGTAACGGTTATATAATTTGAGGTGTGTGTGTTTAAAATACAATCGGTACTTTCTTTTTCAGTTTTGTGCTTTCTGGTGTGCTCTCTTTAGAAGCAAAAAAGAAAATCATGTGTTGAGTTTGGCTTAGTTTCTTGTGATGTATATAATGGATTAACTATAATTATAAAAATTATAACTTTCAAATCATAATGTTTAACAATGAAAGGAATTTATATTAATTAATTTATTATTAGAATGATACAAAATATATTTTTTATTATAATTTTTAAAATTTTATATAATTTTTATTTTAATTTATTGAAATATTACATTAAACTTTAATGACCATAACCCCAATTTGAAACCCTAACCCAAACCTATTTATTGTAAAACTAATTGATATGTCCTCTCGACGTATATCAACCACCTTTATAATGTGGTTGTGCTAGTATTTATGAAATATTTACATCGATAGGCTTACACCTATTGGAAATTGACAGATTTAATGGGATTTTAATTACATATGGGCTTTTAATGGACATGATTTCATATAGTCCTAATATTCTTCATCGTCACAATAAATAAAGGGTTGTGATTTCAACCATTTAATTCCTTGCATGACAAAAGATGTCCATTCATCATTAAAAATGGGGACTAGGGTGATTAGCATAATAATTACAAATTCTGTTATTAATGTCTAAAGATTTTTTACTGTGCTGAGGCCCGTTAAGATTTTTACAAAGTATTTTATTGTTTATGGGGTGAGTGGGGAAAGGGTTTTATGGCTATGTTTTCCTTGGATGTGAATAGTGCCATGATCAACATGGTATGCATTCCATGTTTAGTCGGCATATGTTTTCCTGGGATGTGAAGAGTGTCGAAGTGGTATGGATGTCGCATTTGGTCAGTAAATTTTCTGGAATGTGAAACAGGCGTGATAATGTAGAATGATATGTTTTGCATTTTGCATGCATTATAACGCATGCATGGTAATCTGAGGCATGAGTGAATTGATTTATTTATGAAGTGGGTGCTTTCGATTCAAGGATTTTTGGATGTAAGAAAGGTCAAGTCCACTCATGGTAGGGGCCATTAGACAAACATCTCTGTTAGAGGAATTATATAATCAGAAGGACTTCGTGAGATCTTTGCCTCGATAGATGAGCATTGACTCAAGTAGGCCTATGGAAAAAATTTATTTCTTGCCTCTCAGCTAAAAATATTCTACAAAGGGAAGATGAAGGTATATGATGTATCCACACAAAAGGAAAGTCTTATTTTATCTAAATCGTGTTTGAATTGATTATAGTCTCTTTCATTTTAGCAGAGTTATTGGATTGTTATAGTTTCAATAATCATTTCTGGCTATGGACCAGGCTCAATATATAATGAAATTGGATGGGAATATAATGGTTTCTCCTGCATTCGACCCCAAAACAACAACTTTGAGTAGGTTTTTGTGCTCATTGAGCACATCAACACTCCATCATATGGCATGCGTAGGTATAATTTACTTTAAATGGTGAATTTATGGAGATTAAAATTAGTTAAGTTATGAAAAACAAACCATTTATCGATGATTGAATTTCAAGCGTGCAAACATCCCTATTTCTAGGAAGCAATATCTGCAATGTTTTTTGGAAAATCGCAAGGAGGTGTAATTAATTAACAACATCGTCATTTTTAAGTTCCTTGTGAATTTTTCAACCATGTTTTTTTTTCATGTTTGTATCATCCATTTATACATCCATCCACTCGTAGATTGAATAGGACTGCTTCATATCTCAAGGTGTTCATGGCTAAGCAACTCACAAAAGATGGGTTTTCTACATAAGCATATATTGGATTTTCAAATCTACAATTCCCAATTCGGACATAGTATTTGGGTTGTTGGCTAGAGCGATGAAAAACATGTTGTAAGATAATAATTAAAAATTATCTACATTACATAAAATAATTGGTATGGAGACCAATAAAAAATAAAGGCTTGGGGCAATGGCAAGCACATTGTATCAAAGACCAATTGTAATACCCAGACAACAACCTTAGTAACCACTCCTGATTTTTTAGTGTCACACATTTTGTATTTCAACAATTATTATGAAATACATAAAGAATAATGGGAGTGTTTTATTTTTAAGTAAGCGTTATATAAGATGAGGTGTATGCATTTAAAAGGCAATCACTACTTGATTTTTCAATTCTATCCTTTCTGGTGTGCTCTCTTTATAAGAAAAAAAAACAAAGCATGTGTTGAGTTTGGCTTAGTCGTTCGTGATGTATAGAATGGATTAAATATAATTATAAAAAATTATAAATTTCAAATCATAATATTTAACAATGAAAGGGATTTATATTAATTAATTTATTATTAGAATGATATAAAATATATTTTTTATTATAATTCTTAAATTTTATATTATTTCAATTTTAATTTATTGAAATATTACATTAAACTCTAATGAGCATAACCCTAATATGAAACCCTAACCCTAATCTTACCTATTTATTATAAAACTGATTGATATGGCCTATATTCCTATATCAACCACCTTTATAATGTGGTTTCTAGTATTTATGAAATATTTACGCCGAAAGGCGTACACCTATTGGAAATGGCCAAATTTAATGGGCTTTTAGTTACAGATGGGATTTTAATGGACATGATTTCATATGGTCAAAATATTCTTCGTGGTCACAATAAATAAAGGGTTTTTATTTCAACCATGAACTTCCTTGCATGACAAAAGATGTTCGTTCATCATTAAAAATGGGGATTAGAGTGATTAGCATGATAATTACATATTATGTTATTAATGTCTAAAGATTTTTTATTATGCTGAGGCCCGTTAATATTTTTACATATTTTTTTATTGTTGATGAGGTGAGTGGGGGAAGGGTTTTATGGCCATGTTTTCCTCGGATGCAAATAGTGCCATGATAAACATGGTATGGATGTCTAAGAGTGTTGACATGGTATGGATGTCACATTTGGATGACACATTTTCTGGGATGTAAAGCAGGAGTGATAATGAAGAATGTTATGTTTCACATTTGGTGTGAATTTCAATTAACACATGCATGTTAATCTGAGGCACAAGTATTGAATTGATTTATTTATGCAACGGGTTCTTGTACTGAATTGATTTATTTATGGAGCACGTGCTTTCGATTCAAGGATTTTCAAATGAAAGAAAGGCTAAGTCCACTCATGGTAGGGACCATTGCACATAACACTTTGTTAGAGGCATTATATAATCAGAAGGACTTCATGAGATCTTTTCTTGGATAGATGGTCATTGATTCAAGTAGGCCTGTGGAAAACCCTATTTCTGGCCTCCTTAGCTAAAAATATTCTACAAAGGGAAGATGAAGGTCTATGACATCTCCGTGCAAAAGGAAAGCTTTATTTTATCTAAATCATGTTTGAATTGGTTATAGTCTCTTTCATTTTAGAGGAGTTATTGGATTGTTATAGTTTCAATAATCATGTGTGGCTATGGACCATGCATACGATATAATGGAATTGGATGGGAATATGATGGGTTCCCCTACATCTAACTCCACAACAACAACTTCGAGTAGGCCTTTGAGCTCATTGAACACATCAACACTCTATCATGTGGCATGTGTAGGTAGAATTTACTTTAAATGGTGAAGTTATGGAGATTAAAATTAGTTAAGTTATGAAAAACGAAGCATTTATAGATACTTGAATTTCAAGTGTGCAGATATCCCTACTACTAGGAAACAATGTCTGCAACGTTTTCTAGAAAAGTTCAAGGAGGGGTAATTAATTAACAACATCATCATTTTTAACTTCCTCATGCTTTTTTTTCCTTGTTTGTATCATCCATTTATACATCCATCCTGATGCAGGAGCACCTCTCCACGTCAGACAGCCAGCCAGCTAGCCACATCAACAATTTCAAATCTCGTGCTGAAGAGAGGCACAACCCTCATTTTCAAATTGAATTTGAATGAATATAATTAAATGTTTTAGGCTGTTGAGCCGTGAGGCCATGCTTTGCACAGGCGTAGAAGTAGGTAGGCCTTAAATGTTGAAGGCTGAGATCTAGATCCAGATTGTGGACTAGAAAACCCATTCAATGTAATTGAATAGGGTAGGTGAGGTTGGAGGGAAGCGCTCTAAGATCCCCCTCATGTAAAATATCTTGGAATGGTATCTCATTTTGGTAAGTCGAGAGAGCAGAAGAGAAAGAGTCGAGACTCTGTTAAAGTCTAAGCTTGAGAACACCCTTGTAAATAGGCATTGCCATTAATATAATCCAGAGCAGTTTTTCCTGCGTGAATTATGTGTTGTGTGAATGTCTTTTGTGTGTTCTATTTATGCTGCAGGGTTGCATTTGCATGGAGTTGTTTGATTTCAGGCTTGAGATTTCTTTGAGGCTTCACACCAGGAGGGTGTGACAGAACACTGCGGGTTCTGATAGCCAGTGCACTGAAGCACTTCTGAACTCTGTGGATTCAGACAAAGACATGCCAGGCAGGAACAAGAGCTGAAATCACCAACTCAAGGAGAAGACCTATGAGGTTGTTGAACACCTCAGGAGGCAAGGCTATGGAGAAGAACACAATTGCAGATAGAAAATCTCTTTGAGTTATGTAAAGCTCTACTAGGTGGGCATTGAGCCAGTGCAAGGAGTGCATAGAAGAAGAACTCTATTGTGAGTTCTTAAGAAGTCAAATTCATTTGAGGATTATTGACACTCTTCCAGGAGGGAATTGAGTCGGTGTGCAGATAGGCACAGGAAGAGGACTCTGTTGAGTTCTGTAAATTTGAAGAAGAATCCACTGAAGGATATTCTGAGGGTTGTTGAACACCCTGCAGACTCAACAATCAGGTTGCTTGAGTGAAGGATAGCCAGAAGGGCATCAGTTTCTCCATCTGAACGAGAAAGGGAAAAAGGACTGAGTTCCTTAAGAGTCTGAGTCTCAGAAAATCTCAGAAGAGATAGCACCTTTGTGTGCGTGAAGAATCTGCAGAGGCGTAAAAGTCGCAGAATCCTTTTGAGGATTTGAAAGGATAAGATTAGGAGGAATAGAATATTTGAGAATGCAGGCGAGATTAAATGTTATAGAGTTCGTAGAGGAAAGAAGGCAAAGATTGAGGCCTTTAACATTTGGAATTCTTCCAAGTGTTGCAAGAAAAGTGCTAAAGCTCGAGAGGAGCAACAACTGTCGTCGGACTAAGACAAAGAGATCTGGACCATTAAAGATTTCACGTTCAGGGAGCAGTAGGAGGAATGCAAGAGCCGAAGAGATTCTGAGTCATTGGATCTCAATCAGAATAGTCGACAGTTGGCAGATCTGTCAAGAGCAGCTCGAGGTTTAAACCCTCGTAAGCAAAGCGAAGGTCCCGAAGGATTATCGTATCAGGAATTCGACGTTCATGAGTTCGGGAGTCTGGAGGATGAGAGTCTGGGCCCTCAACATTAGAAATTGTGAAAGGGAGAATTAGATCTGAGTCATCCATCTGCGGGAGGATGCGTGTCGCAGAATCATCCGTTTCGGAGATTTAGGCACCGAGACTCACATAGGTGAGCACCTTGACTTCGCGAGTAGCAAAGTCTCGAAGCAATCTGAGCCATCTGATTGGAAAGAGGACACGTGTCACAAGATCACCATATCGGGGATTCGGACATCAGAGGTCAGAAAGGGAAGTCTTTCGACTTTGTGAGTGGAAAAATCACGAGAAGATCAGGACCGTCCGTCTAAGGAGGACAGGTGGCAGAGATCAAGGGATCTCACAAACTCAGAGGTTCGCAAGGTGCGAGCCCAAAGTTTGGGTGCTCCAAGTTGCGAAGTTGTGAAATCGCGAGAAGCAAGGATAGTCGTTGGATCCAGGTCAAGGGAGGACCATTGGATCAGAGCCTCATCGCACATTGCGCGTTTGGAGGTTTGGAGGTTGAGAGGACCTCTTCTCGACATCAGAAGTCATGAAGTTCCAAAAGCCGGGCATGAAGGAACACGTGGCAGAACCACAAGGTGGGGTCGTGTGGTTGACAGGTGAACACGCATCGCCTGGAGAAAGGAGTCAACACTTCATTGACTTCTCGCGTCTTGGGGATTCATGGGATAAGAGCATGAGATCCCAACCCTTCGACTTGTGAAGTTGCGAAGTTGCAACGGGAGCTAGTGTTTAGCCTAGTTGTTGGTCACACATAGAGGGTGTTGACAAGGAGGATCCATACCCGTATCAACATTTCGGGTATCATGAGTCTGGAAAGGAAGAGTTGGGAGCTTCGACTCACGAACTCGCGAGATCGTGAGGTTGTGACAAAGGAATTTGGGTTAGGCCCTTGGTCATAGCACTGTGGTCGCTTGGGGAAAAGCGGAGCTCATGCCTAGTGTTGTTTACATAGGGGATCTTCCAAAAAGGACCTGTGGATCGATAACTGAAGATTCCAGTAGGGAATCGAAAGAGCCTCTTCGGCTCATGAAATAGATTGAACGACCCTTTAGACCAGGAGGTCGGGCGCAGGGACCCCGAGGGGTTACAACAGTGTGCCATCACATCCACTCGCATATTGAATAGGGCGGATTCACATCTCAAGCAGCTCACAAAAGATGGTTTTCTACATAAGCATATCTTGTATTTTCAAATATCCAATTCCTGCGTACGCTGAGACCGGCCAATTCAAACACAGTGTTGTTGAAAATTCTAACTAATTTCCCATGCAGATGCATGTTCATAGTGTTAGCTAAAAATAGAATGTTCATTCATGCACACTATAGTGAACAGGTTGTGTAACTGATGGATCAGGTTGTAATCAACTCATCTAACTATCTATCAGATTCTATATATCTAGCATACCCCTAGTGGTGTGGGGTTATCAATGTAGTGTAGCATAGTGTGTGGGAAGAAGGTGTGAGGAATATTGTAAGCTTGTGTTTGGCTACTTTAATTATCCCTTGAATAATAAGAATATTTATTATCATTGCCCCTTGGTTTTTTCCCTTAGAATGGTTTCCACGTAAATCACTATGTTCAATTTTGTGATTGCTATGTAACATCCCGCTCTGGCGCACTGAGAAAACTTATTATTTGAGGACACTTGCTCGCAAGTGATCTGGACTTTTTTTATGTTAAACATTTATACTTGATTATGATGCGTTATGATAGATGACATGATGTTTTACTATTTGATGTAGACAGGTGCTATTGACTCAGTTTTATTGAGTGTGTAGGGTTTTGGACCTTGAGGATGCAGAGGCATCGGTGGAACCCCTTAGACTCTGGA
>JASDQU010383463.1:0-11098 GCA_032191745.1 Picea mariana | reverse complement strand
GATGGTGCTTTCTAAGGTATGTTATTTACAGGTCATCTCACCATTTTTGCTATAATTTTTTTTCTATAATGATTCAGACCGTGAAATTTCTATGCAAGTGAGAAAACATATCCAAGTATGTGTGGTAATAAATTCAGCTTATGGATCGTTGTATTTTTGGAGTTACACTTCGTGGAAAATAGGGTTTGTGGCCAGTCCTGAAACTAGTCAAAATCAAGTGTTTTGGGTAAAAACATCATAACTTCTTCATAACAGATCCAAATTCAGTGAGACAAAACATGTTGGTTAGGGTATAGTCTGTATTATGCTGTGTAACATTTTTAGATCAATTCATCAAATATTTTTTGCGGGGTATGCTCTACAAGGTCGTTCTCTAGAATAAGTCAGAATTCAACAAGGTATGTCATTTTTGCTATAACTCATTTTATGAGAGGTTCCAAGTAGTGACACTAGGAGGAATTGCATAAAACACACTGAAGAACATTGTGTATCAGTTTCATATCTGTATACATTACAGGTTCAAAGTTATGATTACTTCAAGTTAGGGTTGTTGACTAATCCAAATCTAGGCATGTGAGACTAAAAAAAAGTTTGATGAAAATGTTAATCTCTTTTTTTTAAAGTCAAGGAAGGTTTGCAGGAATGTGATCATATACACCAGGTCTATTACATATCTACAAATTATATTTTGATGATGAAATTGATGAGGGCTTTTGGTTGTGGTACATGTTGAGTACATGGTTGAGACAAGTAGTTGATGAGTTGGCTCACATACATGAGGTGTATAGTTGATGATGTTGGTACATATTGATGAGTCATAGTTGATGCGTAGTTGACACATGATTGGTACATGCTTGGTACATGCTTGGATGCACTTGTTTATGGTACAGGTTGATTACAGATTGGTGCATGGTTGATGCACTTGTTTATGGTGCATGTTGATTACAGGTTGAGGTACAGGTTGATGTATAGTTGATGCATGGTTCAGATTTATTGGTACAAGTTTAAAATGGTATATCTCACAGTGATAGTGTGACAATGGTTCCATCATTCTACTTCTACTTCAGAGTGGCAGGACGGGGCAAGGACAGGTGGTTGTAGCCACCTTCCGGTTGTAACCGGAGAACATTGGGGGTTGTAGCCTCCTTTTGGTTGTAGCCAGAGAATTGGGGAGTTGGAGCTTCCCTCAAGTTGTAGCCTGAGAAACTAGGGGGTTAGAGCCTCTTTCCAATTGCAGCTGAAAAACAAATGAAGTTGGTGCTTCCAATGAATGTAATTCTTCAAGACATATAAGAAAAAACATTCTGTGGTTTTCTCCCGATTTGGGTTTTCACGTAAAACACTAGTGCACTATGTATGTGTGTGATTGTTTATTTCTTACTGTTCATTATTGGATAATAATTCTATATTAATATAACATTTGAAGAAAAATGATTATAATTACGCTATTACCGATTCACCCCCCCTCTCAGTAATCCAACATTTATTAACCGTTTAAGAAGTTGAATGAAAGAGGAAGAATTATAAAATAATTATCACAGCGATATGCACATATACATATCTGAAATAAATCTAGAAGAACAACAAATCATAGAACACCAAAGTGATAACGGAGTTCGGCAATCTCGCCTACGTCTCCAGGCCTTTGTCTCAGTGGATGAGGCTTTCTTATTTCTCCTCAAAGCTTTGAAATGGCATCAAAAAAGTGCAAAAAAGTTGCAAAACTGATCTAGTCTTGTTCTACCATATCTCTAAAACCCAACAAAATAAACGACACGAAAATCGGATGACCGGAGCTCCCAGAAATGGCCCGCAAAGGTGCGCTCCTCAACAGCTTCCCTGCATAAAAATGGCTTTGGCTTGGAAAATCTTCAGCATCAACTTGCTCTGAATGTCCTCCTATGGACTTAAGAAGGCCTTATTTATATAGATCTGAAGTTGGTAACCATATCCCAACTTCCCCCCAATATCTGGCCTCTAAAAGGGCCCAATATCCCCCAATATTGGCCAAAAATCTCCAAAACTGCTTATAAAATCCATAAAAATCACTATATTAAAGTGAAAAACCCACTTCTGCATATATTTGTTGGGCGCAAACCCTATTTCTTGGCCCCTAGTCATATGGGGTACCTGCACGTAGCCTCGGTCTAAGTTGGGCACGTTGGTCTGGCACTTAAGCCCCGCCCCTGGTCACAGTTATGGTCCATGTGGCCATGCCTTACCATCCCGTGCGCTAACTATAGTGAGCTCCCGATGGTTTAGCCCCTGGTCGGCGGGCTAGACTGACCGACAGGGGATAACCCCCCTTATCTCTGCTAACAATTATACAAATGTCGGGTCACATGGAGGAGCTTGCGGAACCGAGGTTTATGCCTTATCACATTCACACTAACTGTTATAAGTCACGGGTCTTGTGGAAGAGTTCTATGTCGCACACCGGGGGCTGGGGCCTAGCCCTAGCCCTAACTTTCGCCAAACACCTGACCATTCAACTTTAAATATTATCCGCGCCGATATAGGTTAAGTCACACCCGGTAGGAAGGCTGGTAGCTCGACCTATGCGAGAACTTGGTGCTGATGGAGGTCCATGGTTCAAATCCCATAAAATCCAAACAATTTTTGCAATAAAAATAAACCAACCAATGGGTGCCACGTGGTAGCCCATGTTTGGTCCATGTGGCACCTCATCATTCACCGAAACCAATGCCACTTGTCCACCGTTAACTGGTCCAGTTGTTTGCCTCTGCCACATGTCATATCCAACTGTACCCAACCACATGTCATATGGTCGTGCCACATCATCTGCACGGTCATGCCACATCATCCGTACGAACGTGCCACATGTCACCACTACAAGGGTGACACGTGTCACTCCATGATTGGTCCACCTATACCTACCTGACACATCATTCGTTCATATGCCCAACCATTCTTCCATGTGTCACCTCCAGATGCTACCACGTCAGCTCTAACTGTGCCTGCCATGTCATCTATACGGTCATATGACCTGTACAGTCAGCTGCCACGTGGCACTGTACGGACTATACAATCATAATTTTTTTACATGTTTGGCCAAATGAACAGATCGCGATATCAGGAGCATATGACGTCTATTTGAGCCGGTTCAAGTTGCATTGGGTTCATATCAATGAGGCCTACACACACGTTCATTTTTAATCCATTCTACGAACTTTGATTTTTAGGCCTTTCTGAGCCCCATCAAGCTCCTAGATCCAATTCTGGATCACACCTCCCCACTAAAGGACCTTTTGGTCCCCAAAAGGTTACTGACCAATCATCAAGCTCGGGATAGGCCACCCAGCTTGTTCCCTGTCTTTGAACTTTGTCCTGTGCAACTGTCTCATCAAGATCAACTGTAACACAATCATGATAACTGACAACATATTGTTAGCCATTTGTACCCTATCATATCTTACTGAAGCCACTATCATCCATGTAGACAACATTACTAATGATAACATAAAAAATATGACTTCAAATGAGCTGATATGTTTGTAATATTTGCACGACATTAGCTTATCTTGAAGCAAACTGTGATTGATTTTTCATTCTATAATCATCTCCCCTTCTTGCTTAAGATTGATTACTTGATTTGAAACAATTATAGGTGTGTTTCTTGATTGAGCTTCCTTCTTTAATTGTTCCATTGTTTGAAGAGTTTTATTTGCCTTTAAATGATGAGCATGAACCACATATTCATGACCTACTTTGATTAAGTGATATTGATTATTTGCCCTATAGAAGATTGCTTTACGATCATACAAGTATGGACTTCCTAAGACCATTCCACATTCACTTAGTGGCACCACATCACATGTTACCTCATCTACAAACTTAGATGAAATTGCAAATTTTAATGTGCACTGCTTTGTTATGTGCAATTGATGGTTGTTGCTTATCCATTTAAGTGTGTAGGTCTTATGATGCATCTGTGTTTTTAATCCCAATTGCTTAACCAATTCCTCTGAAATAAAGTTAGATTGAGATCCACTATCTATCAATGTGTCAACCTTCGCATGCCTCATGATGACCCTTATGTGAAACAAGTAACTTCTACAATCAAATCTTTCACCAATTTTACCTGTCATTCCAACCAATGAGACTTTAGATTCATCATCTGAATCCAATCCTAAGTCTATGGGTTGTGTTGTCGCTGCAACTGTTTGCCTCCCTTTCTTTTCCTTGAACCACTTCAATCTCTTCTCGGGATGCAATTGCCAACAACGATCCTCATCATGCCCCACTTTATTGCAATGTTTGAAAGAGGGCTTCTCTTCCTTTCTTGCCACTGAATTTGACTTCTTTCCATGCCACTTCCTTTTGTCCTCTTTCCTTGAAGATGATTCCCCTGATACACCAACAAATGTTTTCCTTGCTTCAATGTATGTCACTTGAACAAAAACCTCATCAAGATTAGTTGGTCCAAACATGAATACAATATTTTGAATATGTGCAGGTAAACCTCCTATATACTTCATAAGAGTTTCTTGGGTATGTAAAGGAATATCTAACATCAATGCCATTTTATGAAAGCCATCTATGTATTCTTGCACTGTTTGTCATTTTCTTAGTTTTAAAGCTTTCCATTCAATTAATGATTTCTCTTTATAACCCAAAGGATATAATTGCTTCTTAAGTGCAGAAATAAAACTTTGCCATGATGGAAATACATTACCCACTTGTTGTGGGCCATTTTGCAACTTTCTTTGCCATCAGATGAGTGTTGTGCTTGCAAGTCTCAATGATGCCAATTTGATTTGAGTGGCCTCATCCTTCATTTGTTGCACACTGCAATAAACCTCCATCTGTCTGACCCAATTTTCAAGTCTCTCTGCATTAACTTCACCATTATACATGGGTAATTCGAATTTAACATCAAGTTTTAATAAAGGAATTTCATTCTTATGTTTATGAACATGTTTCTTTGCAGTGCTTTTAGAACTTGAACTTGAAGAAGAATGAGAAGAAGGAGGTGATGATGGAGGTGAAGGAGGAATTTGAGGAGGGTCCTCTCCTTCTTCACTTTTTCCCTTTGAAGATTCACCCAGATTCAGTCTCTTCCGTTCCAAGTAATCATCATACAAAACCTTCATCATCTCCGACATGGCGAAGAAAGTTTTTCGAAACTATTTCTCATCTTGAGAAAGTCCCTATTCCGATGCCATCTTCTCACTTTGAGAAGTTCTCTTTCTCAATCCAATCAATGGATTCTCTTCAAGAAGCTCTCCTTCACCACGATGTAGCTTTTCCCTGGTTAACATGCAAAACTCAAATCCAAATGTCAACTAGCTCTGATACCACTTGATCTGAAAAGACCTTTTAAATGACAATGGTTGAGTTATTATGCATGTGTTTATTAACCATTTAGGAAGTTGAATGAAAGAGGAAGAATTATAGAAGAATTATCACATCCATATGCACATATACAGATCTGAAATAAATCAAGAAGAACAAAAAACCATAGAACACCAAAGTGATAACAAAGTTCGACAATCTTGCATACATCTCCGGTCCTTTGTTTCAGTGGGTGAGGCTTTCTTATTTCTGTTCAAAGCTTTAAAATGGCATCACAATAGTGCCAAAAGGTTACAAAAATGATCTATTCTTGTTCTACCAGATCTATAGAACCCAACAAAAGAAACGACACTGAAATCGGATGACCGAAGCTCCCAGAAATGGCCCACAAAGGTGCGCTCCTCAATAGCTTCCCTACATAAAAATGGCTTTGGCTTGGAAAATATTCATCATCAACATGCTTTGAATGTCCTCCCATGGCCTCAAGAAGGCCTAGTTTATATAGATCTAAATTTGGTAACCATCTCCCAACTTTCCCCCAAGATCTGGCCTAAAAAAGGGCCCAATATCCCCCAATATTGGCCAAAAATCTCCAAAACTGCTTATAAAATCAATAAAAATCACTATATTAAAGTGAAAAACCCACTTCTACATATATTTGTTGGGTGAAACCCCCTATTTCTAGGCCCCTGGTCATATGGGGTACCTGCACGTGGCCTCGGGCTAATATGGGCTCACTGGTCTATCCCTTAAGCCCCACCCCTAGTCACAACTATGGTCCATGTGTCCATGCCTTACAATCCTGCGCGCTAACTATCTCAGCTAACAATTATACAAATGTCGGGTCACATGGAGGAGCTCGCGGAACTGCGGGTTATGCATTATCACATTCACACTAACTATTATAAGCTATGGGTCTTGTGGAAGAGTTCTATCTCGCGCGCCAGGGGCTGGGGCCTAGCCCTAGCCCTAACCTCCACCAAACACTCGACCATTCAACTTTAAATATTAGCTGCACCAATATAAGTTAAGTCACACCTGGTAGGCGCGCAGGTAGCCCATCCTACGTGAGAGCTTGGTGCCCAGGGAGGTCCATGGTTCGAATCCCATAAACTCCAAACATTTTTTGAAATAAAAATAAACCAACCAATGGGTGCCACGTAGCATCCCATGTCTGGGCCACATGACACCTCATCATTCTCTTAAACCAATGCCACTTGTCAATCGTTAACTGGTCCATCTATGCGCCTCTGCCACGTGTCATCTCCAACTGTACCCTTCCATGTGTGACACGTGTCATATGGGCATTCCATGTCATCTGTACGGATGTGCCACATCATTCATATGGACATGCCACGTGTCACCACTGCAAGGGTGACACGTGTCACTCTCTGATTGGTCCGCCTGTACTTTCCTGACACGTCATTCATCCATACGCCTAGTCAGCCTACCACGTGTCACCTCCAGATGATTCTACGTCAACGCCAACTATTCCTACCATGTCATCTGTACGATCGTACGTCCTATACAGTTAGCTGCCATGTGGCACTATACAATCATCATTTTTTTGCCTATTTGGCCAAATAAACAAATCGCGATATCAGGAGCATACGACGTCCGTTTGAGCCCATTCAAGTTGCGTTGGGTTCATATCGAGGAGACCTACACACAAGTCCATTTTGAATCCATTCTGAGAAATTTTATTTTTAGGCCTTTCTGAGCCCCATCAATCTCCTGGATCTAATTATAGATCAAGCACCTTTGCTCACCACATCATTTGTTTGTAAGTCTACCATTCACCCTCTTCAAAATCAATTTCTTCATGAATCCAGTCTTCACACATCTATGTTGTGGCTCTCATCTATCTCAAATATTGTTGTTGTTCTCTCTCTCCCGTGTCTTCCTATATGATTGTCTCTGTCAAACTGTGTTTTTTTCTCACATTTGGCCTCTTCTTCCTCCTATCCTCAATATCATTGATAATTGTTGTCAGATGCAAGTCATCTTTGTGTCAGGCTCTCGAATCACAAGGGAAAATATAGTGTGTCCTTCTGGCTGAGGTCTCAGTGACCTTTTCACTTCTCCAAGTACCAAATTGGTCAACAATTATAATTGCTCAAGCACCAGTCCTGATCACCATAAATATGCTCTATGGTTTCATTTATTCCAGGTACATTGGGAAGGTGGTGTATTCAATTTGTGTAAGTGTAGACTAGATTATTGAGAAAGATTCCTATTTTCCTCATTGAAACTTCTTAGTTTTCCACATCACCAGTCCCACTCACGGTATCATGGCCAATACTCAAGGATTTCTTCCTAGTTAGTTGTCTAGTGTGTTTTTATTAATCATAAACATAATTACATGATTCATAATCACAATACATGAATTATTAGCATAATTACAGTCATGGAGCAAAACATGGTGTTACATTCCCCTCCCCCTTAAAGAAACATTTTTCTTGGTGTTTAAAACACCATATATACAAATTTATACATGAAACAAAAATGGGTATGTCATTCTCATGGAATCTTCAAGTTCCCAAGTGTCTTGATCTACTCTAAAGTGTTTCCACTGCACATTGAACTACACGATGGCTTGGTTTCAGAGCAATGTTTCTCTCATGTCCAAGATGCATTGAGATTCGAGCTAAAATTCTCCCTCTGGTTCCACCTGTATCACAATCCAATCAACAACATGATTAGAATCATGAACATACTTCTTTAATAACGATACATGAAACACATTGTGATCTCTAAAAGTAGGTGGAAGGGAAAGTCTATATGCTATTGGTCCCACTCTTTCCAAGACTTCAAATGGTTCAAGTCTTTGAAAGCTTTCCTTCAGGTTACTTAACTCTTCTTTAAGAGACTTGTTTTTATTCCTCTCTATTATTAGATCACTTAAGGCACTGATTAACTATGCCTCAAGATTCACTTCTCCTTCTTCTTCATAGTCTCCTTCATTATTTTTAGTAGTTTCCTCTTGAGTCTATAATGCCATGAAGAGTACTCTTCTTGAATCACTGTCACTATCCTCATCTTCATCGGATGAGGAACTATCGTCTTTTGAATAAAAAACTTTTCTTTTTAAAAAATCTTCCTTTATTTATTTCCTTGTCTCTTTTCTGATAATTCTTTTCTTTCTTAGGAACTTCTTATGAACCCATTGCATAAGGACACTTGGAATAAAAAAGACCAACTTTACCACAATTAAAGCATTTGAAAGGAAGCTTACCTTTGTACTTTCCAGTTCCTCTTTTCAACTTTCTCACAAAGTTGGCTTCTTCTTCATTATTTGAATAATCACTATTGTTGGAGAAGGGTTGTTCTTTCTTGTCTTCTTGGAGGCTTTTAAAGTTGCTTCCCTTCTTGATGGATTTCCCTATTTTGTTCTCATTTCATATGCTATAATTATTCCATGTAATTCATCCACGCTCAACATAGCCAGATCTTTTCTTTCTTCTAGAGTTGATATTTTAGAATCAAATCTCATTGGGAGAGATCTTAGTATCTTTTGCACAATAACTTAATTTTGAATCTTTTCTCTCAACCCTCTTATAGTATTCACAATTTCATCAACTCGGAGAAAATAATTTGCAATATCTTCATCTTCCTTCATTCTCAAATGTTCAAATTATCCTTGGTAAGTCTGAAGCTTGGCCCCTTTGACTTTAACATATCCTTCATAAACATTCTTGAGCGTGTCCTAGATTTCCTTTGCAGAATCAAAATGCATAACCTTAACAAATTTTGAACCTATTAGACCACTTAGAATGGAATTTATAGCCTTTGAATTGTATTCACTGAGCTTTTTCCCAACATTTTTTGTTGGGGGAGAAGCCGGTGCAGTGTATCCATTTACTACATCTTGCCAAACATCAAATCCTTGTGCCTGAAAAAATGCTCTCATTCATATGCTCCAAAAAGCATAATTTTTCCCATCAAATAATGGTGTTCCATTTTTGGTAAATTATCCTTGCTTATCCATGATTTTCCTTCCAATGGTTAGATTTTTCCTGAAGGAACCTACTCTGATACCAATTGTTAGAATATTTAAGAATACTGAGGGGGGGTGAATCCGTGTAAAAAAAATTTCAAAAATTTTAACAATCAAGCACTACATAAACATTAACCATTAATTATGGCATTCATCATCACATAAACTCATACACATTGCAGACCAATTTTTACGTGGAAACCCAACTGGGTGAAAACCACATAAACTTTTCTTAAGTAGTTTCAAGATTTTACAAGCACCAAATTGAAGGAAGCACCCACTCCTTGAGTTTTCTAGCACCTACTGGAAGGAGACACCAATCCCCTTGGAATATTCTAAATGATAATACAGGATCAAATCAACCTTGAAATACAATCCCAAAATCACTTCTTAAATCTACATACAAAATTGCTCAAAATTGTACCTCAAATCTGTAAACTTGTAAGATTCGCCACAAGCTCCATTTTTTGTTTCTGAATCTAAAACTTGGACCTCAAATATTAGGATTTGTTCTTAATCTAATGCAACAAGTGGAATTCAATTTAGACCCACCAAGATTCAGATATAATCATTTTATCTCGAACACTTGTGTTAAGCCCTAATATTGGCTCATTACCCCTTAATTGGGGCATATTATATTAGTAGTGTTATTTTATTTATGTCATCTTTAGGCCATTAGTTGTAATTATACCTCCTAGTCTCCTATATATACCAAGGAGACATTTTCATTTTGAATCATCTGGTACTTGAATATTTAAGTGGGGTAAGAGGAGGTTGCCCCATCGAAGAGGCTTATTATTTGAAATTATCTCTTTTTCAAGGCGTTGAGTACTTTTTTCTGAGGATTTTGTATGCTATATTGATATTTGGTTCTTAACATATGGTATCAGAGCTCAAGGTCTTGGGGTTTCACTGCTACATCTGAGACACCTTGGCATTTTCACTATAAAATTTTGTTTACAATGTTTCAGAAGGAACGACTTGGAGGATATTTAGTAGACGGATCAAGGTACGTTGGGTTCAAAATTTAGCTCCTGAGGCCTTAAACTTTTGGAGATACAGCCTGTACAAGATAGGGTTCTGGAATCATCCTGAACTGAGTCATTGCGTAATTTTCGCTATAAAAACTTTTCTGTAACATTTCAGACCCTGAACTCTAGAGTCCATTTATAGAAATTAATAAGGTATCTGTGGTAATTTTTTTTATCTTCTGGGTCATCTCAATGTTGTAGATACATCCTGTGTAAGATAGGGTATCTGACTAGTCCTATTGACTAGTCTCAAGAAGGTGTTCCAGGTAAAACAATCATAACTTCTTCCTCGAGTATCCAAATTGTGTGGGACTGGTTTCATTGGATCATGGACAATCTGTAGTATTTCTGGTGTGAGTTTTAGAATTTTATATCAATTATTTTGTGCAGGGCACACTATACAAATGAGATCTCCTGGAAAGGCCAAAAATCGGCAAGTTGTGTGGAAGTTACTGTAAATTCCACTTGGCACATCCAATTTTGATCAGACCTATGGCATTGCAAAGAAGAAATATCAGAGAAATACATAAAAGAAAGTTTCATACCCAGAAGGGCCGAAACTTGGGAGATACAATAGAGGAAATATTGTCTAGCAAAACCACCTCAAAATCAAGGTTCAAAAGTGATACTTGGTCAACATGCCACCCAAAAAGGGAACTTCTACACCAAATAAGCCTCCAGAAAATCCTACTTGGACTCTTGATGAAGGTGAAGAAATGCGTAGGGACATAAATGAACTACAAAATAAGATGGA
>JASDQU010383462.1:0-11098 GCA_032191745.1 Picea mariana | reverse complement strand
TCCGTTGGACTGAGGGTAATATGGTGAGGAAAACTCATGGGATAATCCTAACCGGGATGAGAGTTCGACAAAGATCTCATTCTCGAAATGTTTCCGGTGATTAGAGACTAGTTGGAGTGGTACTCTAAAGAGGGATATGACGTGATTAAAGAAAAAACATGCTGCGGTGTTGTTGAAGGTAGGCATGGCTTCAACCCACTTTGTGATCCATTTAAAAAAGGGACGTGCAGTAATGACTGGGTGAAGAAGAGCAGGTGGTGCTCGTGTTTTGTTGGTGTAAAGCTGACATTTATCACACTGCTTCATGGCATGAATGCAATCGTGAAACAATGTAGGCCAAAGGTAACATGTGCGGATGATTTTCTGAGCAGTGGACATCCCTGAGAGATGGCCCTCGCATGCACCTCTATGGCAGTCATTCAAGACTCTATTGGCCTCATCAATAGTCAAGCATCAACGGATTATGGTGTCGATACCTCACCGATATAAGATATCTCCGATGAGGAGATAGCGGGGGGCCTAGTGGTGAATACAACGGTGGTCATCTCTTGAGAGGTGGTTACCGAAATTTTGGGTTCAGAGGTAGACAAGAAGGTCACCGTACCAAGGATCATCCGAGGTGATGTAAAAGAGATGTTCAACGGGGAATTTGGTATTGACGGGGGCACTAGTAGTATCGGAGGGGGAGGTTGTGACAAGTTTGGCAAGGACGAGAGATTTCTTTCTCTTGGGTGTTGAAAATTTGAGATCGTACTCCTAAAGGATGATGATCCATTGGGAAAATTTGCCATTAATTTTTCGACGATTGAGAAAGTATTGGATGGGGTTGGAATCTGCTATGAATTTGTTTGTGCGAAGAAGAATGTAATGGCACAATTTCTGGACTGTGAGGACGACTGCAAGGGATAGTTTCTCTTCATGTTTATACTTCAAGGGTGGTCCTGAGAGGTTTTTACTAATGTAGTAAATGACATGCTCACGATCGTCATCACTGATTTGAACGAGAACTCCTGCTACTGAGACAGCTGACGCTGATATGTAGGGGATATAGTCGCGATTGTAGTCGGGTGCACTAATTAAAGGGGTGTTGGAGAGCGCCATTTTAAGATCGTCGAATGCTTGTTGGGCATGTTCATCCCAGTGGAATGGGATGTCATGGCATAGTAAGTGAAGGAAAATGTGTGCTCGAGTGGCATAGTTTGGAAAAATCACCGTAGAAAGTTAGATTTTCCTTGTAGGCTCTGGAGTTGGCGTAAATTCTGTGGGGGTGGAATCTCGGTGATGGCTTGGACTTTGAGGGGGTCCACGGTAATACCTCTTTGGGAAACGATGAATTCAAGGAGGTGCCCAACAGTGACACAGAATACACATTTGAGGGGGTTCAAGCGGATGTTGTACTGACGACACCATTGGAAGACGATCCGTAAATCGTCAAGATGTTGGGTGCGTTTTTTGGATCAAGCTGTGAGATCATCCAAGTATGCGAGGATGATATGAGCTAGATCGTGAAAAATGTATGTCATAGCCCATTGGAAAGTTGCGCCAGTGTTTTTTAGGCCAAAAGGCATGGCACGATATGAAAACGTACCCCAAGGGGTGGTGAATGTGGTTTTGTATTGATCGACTGGATGGATTTGGATTTGGTTATAGCTAGAGAAACTGTCCATGAAGGATAAAGCCTTGTGGCCTGCGTAGTCGTCGATAATTTGATCGATGAAAGGCATTGGAAAGTTGTCTTTGGGATAGGCGTGATTGAGATCGCGAAATTCCATGCATACACGGATAGTGCCATGTTTTTTGTTAACGGGTACAGGGTTGGAAGCCCATGAGGTATAGGAAATGGGGTAGATGAACCCAACAACACGTAATTTGTCAATCTCGACTTTGATAGCCATGAATTTGGATGGGTGTAGAGGTCATTGTTTTTGATGAACTGGTGTGATATCAGGCCAGGTGTCGATGCGATGTTCGATAATAGAGGGGTCAAGGCCAGGCATCTTTGTATATGACTAGGAAAAATATCCTGGTATTGTTGGAATAGGGCTGTGTGGGTGGTGATTTTTTGAGGGGTGTGGTGATTTTTTGAGGGGTGCATGCGGCGCCAATGGTGATTTCCTCGATAACTCCATTTTTTATGGAAATATCGATTTTGATGGTAGGGGAAATGTTGTCCAGATTGTCTTCTTCAAAAGCATCATGGGTAGGGATGGGGTTGTTGAACCAGTCGATATGCCCTGATGGGATAAAATCCTTAGTTTCAACTGTGTATATGGGGTGTTGGTTAGGAGGCGTGAAGGCTTCCTGTAAGAAGAAAAGTTCTCTGTGGTGTAGTGCATCCCATGGGTAGTCATGGGTGGTAAACTCCTCGAGTATGTCCTCGTCACAGTAGAATTATCAGGAATACAAGGGATCGAAAAGAGTGACATTGGTGACTGTCACTGTGTGGTTTTCCTCTGGTGATGAAGCAATAGGGGGAATGATGCAATGACAATGTGATGGTTCGCTCAACATAAACCAAATATCAAGATACTGAGGGTTATAGACTGTAGTTGGGTGTAAAATTTCCGTGGGGAAATGAATGGGAGAATTGGGGGGATTTGGGGGTAAATCCTCGTATAAGTCATCCTAGAACCATGGAGGAGTAGGGAGTGCTTCTGGTTCAGGAGAAATAATATGAAGAATCACTGGTGATGGGATAGTGTTAGCCATCGATTCTATATGGGGTGTAGGGGTTTGAATTAGGGTCATTTGGCATTGCCTATATTCAATGATCATAGGACATTGATATGTAAAATGATCTAAGGATTCACATAGAGAGCAAGGGCATCTCATGCATTCATTGATGGAAGTCATGACATAATGGATGTCAGTGATGTTTGGTGGGGATGATGTAGCTGGACTAGGTTCTTGCTGGAATATTTGGCGTACTGCTACTAATCTCTGATGAAATTGGGGTAGCACTGGGAAATGGTGTGTATAATGGCCATATTTTGAACATATGGCACACGCGAATTTGGTTTGCAGTCCTTTGCTACTTGTGTTATGTAAGATAGTGACAATACTGGAGGAAGCGATGAGTGGTGATGATGTTTGATTGAGTTGAATTAGGTTATGTTACTCAGGAAGAGATGGGAATTTGTTGGTTGGGTGTCCATCTTTCTCATAGAGCGTGCAAGGAGGTTGGATGCGTGGGGGAAGTGGAGCTGTGGGTTCCATCTTCTTTCGCCTGCCCCCAGTTGTGGCGAGGAGGATAGTAAGAGGGGGTGTAGGGGGTATGGTGGGAGTGAGTATGGGAATATGCATTGGGATTATTTCGATTTGGGGGGAAAGGGATGGTTGAGGAACCATCTCTGGTGGATGTNACTAGGATATGGCCTTGGGGTGAGGTGAAATCGTGAACTAGTGGAGTTGAAGAGTCTGTAGGAGGCTCATGAGGGAGGGGCTCTGTAGCTAGTGGGACGTCAGATATGAGAGAAGCCTCCCTGGAAGGAAGGGAATTGGTGGGTGGATTGTGGGTGTCGATGGTGGTCCACTGATGGGTGGAGGAAGGGTAACAAGGTATGGTTGTTGATAAGGAGGTGGGGGATAATAAGGGGTTCCTCCATATGTCGACGGATATTGAGGTGTGCCATAGATTGGTGGTTGTTGGGGTTGTGGACTATGGTGTGTGATATTACCAATCAATCCGTCTACTGAGTGAGACATCCCAGGTTTGTCTTGGCTGAATGGCATGGGTTTTGGGAGGTCAGGAAGTATAAGTACCCTAATTGTGAATAGATGAGATCGTATTGTTGAGCCTTACTGATGGCTTCTTCTTTTGATTAAGGGAAGGTGGAAGCCACATCTTTACTGAGGAGAGAGACAAGTGATCTGAGAAACCAATCAAGACATTGTTGTATGGTGGTTTCTGCTTTGCATAAACTACGTCGTCGACGCCACTCATGAATGTGATCAACGATATGTGTGGCTGAGGTTTGTTTAAAATTACAGATTAGTTCCAGACCATTGTTATGGCGGATTGGTAATTGGAAGAAGGTAAAAAATGCTTTGTCCAAGGACTTGAAAGTCACATGAGACCTCGAATTTTCGTCTACATACCATTTGGTTGATGGGCCAGTGAGTGTGCGTTGAAATAATCATAGTCATATGGAATCATCCATAATGATGTTTGAAGAGCACCATAAGTGGAAAGTCATGACATGGTTGGCAGGGTCATCTCCTACCTTTCCTTCAAACTTGGGGATATCTGAAGGTAGTTTGGTAGGCATTGCAGGCCATGTGGGGTCATTCAATATAGGGTCATTTGTGAGTTTTCTTAGATCCAGTATGTTGAGAGAGGCCAAATATGGCATCAAGAGTGGTGGTGGAGGATTAGTTCCAACCATGGTGTGAGGGTTTTGTGAATGTGACGCTTGAGGGGGGCTAGGTGGGTTGGTACTTCCCCCTTGAGAGGAAGTTGGCCCCATTCTTCCATGTAAAGGAGAGCGAGTGGACGGTGGACCTTGGGAACTGGACCCGAGTAAGGTGGAACCAAGCAAGGCTAATCCTAAGACAGTGGCACTCACAGGGGTGTGAGAAGGTGGTGCTAATGAGTTGGCAAGACTAGGAACTCCCCCTAAGATAGGAGGGAGGTTAAGAAAGCGTCTGGAATGATGAGGTTTCTATGGGTCCCCTATGATGCCCGAATAGATGAGTGAATGTGTGCGAATGGTGGTGAGAGTAAAAAAATAAACAAGAGCCTTTGTTTGCAATTTTTTGAACTTTACACAATATATACCCAAATCAAAATGTAATCATAAGTGCATCATACATAAAGTGTTATGATAAAGAAGCATATATATGGATAGGTGGATTTTTTTCGCATGGGGGAACAAAGAAAACAAATGCTTGTGTCCTAAAAAGACATAACGTCCTTCCTCTCAAAATAGCACTGGACCTTCCAATAGTACTCAACAGTGGGGTCTGAAGCCACTGGAAGAGAAACTAGTGAAGGATGAAGTAATCAGTTATAATGAGGGGTAAAGGGGGCATATTACGAAAGAACTGGTGATATTTCCCAATAGCCACACAAAATCCGATCAAGGTGCAATTGCAGCCCACAATTGCCACCTGGGTAGATGTCCTAAAGTTTGGTCACTAGGTACCTCGGTCAAAGTGCGACATTTAGATTTTCGGCCTAAGAAATGGGTCACAGACTGGATCCCATCCAAGAGGTGGGTGCCTCAAGGGGGGACGCACAGAGCAACCGAACCTCGACCTTCAACCCTTCATGGGTATCTCCCTGCCTTATGGTGTTAGGAACACTTGTCTTGGAGGATTTAAAGTTCCCTATTTGATAACTTCTATTGTTTTGAAAATGTGAGAAATAGATAATGAGGAGTTATTTGGATGCCCATCCCCGAAATCCTACCTAGAATAAAAAATTTCTTTTGGCACCTCTTGTGGAGGAAAACTTAGTGAGTTTTTTAGAATTTGGTTGTTTGAGAGATTGGGGGTGTGAGCCAATCTTGTTGAAATTAAGTGGGAGTGGATAGTTTCATCAAGAAAAGGGTGGGGTGTTTCGGAATCCCTTTTGGAGGAAACTTATTCAACCTCCACATTTCAAGATGAAAACTATGTGAGTGATGGGTGACCTTTGTGTGTGAACAAGTGAAAGTGTGCCAATTTTTAATAATTTAGGTGTCACCTTATTGCATGTGGAATTCGATTGGTCCTTACAAGTGTTGATTACCTAATTAACTAAATGCCTTTGGTACAACCTTGCGTAATTCAAAAGTCCCTAGGAAGCTATCATGTGGAGATATGGGTCCTTTACTATTCCTTTAACTCCCTATTGTGATTTAATCTAAGAAAGCTTTGAAACTATCCTAGATTGTGATCATGTGGGCATGTATGGGCCCGTTACAAAAACCTTTAAACTTCCCTAGTGATTTAATCTAAGAAAGTAAATTTCAACACTATCCCATCTTTGTAGCATGTGGGCATGTATGGGCCCATTACAATCTTAAGATGTGTTTGAAAAATAAACTAAGAGGAGTCCCTAGGGGGCTGTTGTCCTCTCCTAAAGATTTTAGTATTTTTAAGGGAGATAAAATTGTCCTACAACCTTTTTCTGATTCTCAAGGTCACTTTGAAGTGCGAGATAAGAGCATACTAAATGATTTTTATCCAACTTCTGGTCCCAATGCAAGTTTTATGTGATTACAAATGATTCCAACTTATACTTTTAGTCAAAGTAAGCCATCCATGTGGCAAAATGAAATCAAAAGAGAAAATAATGATTTTAAACCTCTTAAGGGTCTGTGTGTCTTTGACTAATCCCTTTATATGGAGAGGGAACTAAGTGTGGTGCGGATTACAACATGCATGAAATCATTTTAAAGAAGGCTAGGGGCCTTCCCCAAATCACAAAAAGGCTTACAATGTGTATTTTTCTGCACAAGTGCATGGGTCTCAGAGTAGACAGAGGTGCACTGAGCGCCTATGCACAAACTGAAAAAGATTTTTGGGTGTAGGTGCGCAGAGGGCGCTAAGGATCACAGTGATTTTGGTGCACGTGCGCACGATGCGCGACTGTGGGCAATGAACCCACACACACCTGATACACGACCATGAAGAAAATTCCGGATGGAATTCTCTCAATTCAGCTTTGAATTGGATGTTTTACATGTCATCTTGGGTTGGTTAAGGTACCTGTAGGTTAAATAAACCAAAAGAAGAGCTATAAAAACCCAAATGAGTTAGGAAATTGATACCTTTCCCCAATGAAGTCGCCAATCTGTTGCACCTCTTTTGTCACCCGAATGAGAAAAACAGAAGTGCTTACAAGCTTAGTTGGGTTAGCTAAGCAAGACAACAATAAAGGAAAGGGTTAGAGAAAGAAACATAAAATATTAAGCTAATAATTAAACTAAGAAATGAAAGAACAACTAAACTATTGAGCATAAGGACATAAGAACAAAAAACCAATAAGACATATGTCACCAATGGTAAGGATTATATTAGTGAAAAGAAAGCACGAAGAAGAAAGAGGACTTTGGGTCCCTTCTTTCTCCAAGGGAGGGCTCTTGGACCCCCACAACTAAGCTCTTCTTACAACTTTGAAAGAAATGGTGAAAGAATCCCAAGCTTATCCACTCAAGAGGTGAGATGGATTGCCCAAATGTAATGATGCTAGTATTCTCTTGATGAGAAAAGAGGATTCCCCAAGAGAATAGCAACAACATAACCTTGCAAATGAATTCCTTGAAAGTATAGTGCACCCATGGCCTTCTTTTATAGAATAGATTTGAGGCATTAAGCAACAACCTTTTACTGTGAAAAGGGGTTGTTTAGGGCATTTTTAGGTCTTTGAACAGCCACTCAATCGGATCTAGCCGAGATTTGGATGTCAAATCAACTTGGAAGCTGAACTAGAAGTGGGTGGGAGGTCGACCAATTTGATAAATGCACTATTCTCAGGTGTGCGTGGTTTTTAGCGTCCACAGTTGCGCATCATGTGCCTGTGCGCTTGTCCTGCGTTTTTGGATGGTGCATGTGCGTGGGCTCCTTGTGTAGTCATAGCACACCTTAATTTTATCACTGGTTGTATAGTTTTGAACCTTTTGGAAATGATTTTGTGGTAATTTTGGTTCATGGGTGAACTCATAGCTGTTTGAAGATGCTGGATTCTTGTAACCATTTGCGGAGTAAATTTCAGTGATAACACCTGTGCATTGTACACACTCTTGCTGAAATGACCCCACACACATAGTACGTTAAATGATCCACAGAACATTAAATGCTCCATGTGGTTCCACCATTCACGTGAAGACGGTCTCAAAGTGTCCATGGCATCCATGTTCCACATTGCACTATTCCTGAAATATATTTGGTGCCTAACTTTGACAAAACGCATGACCCGATAAAATGTTGGAACGATCAAGTGTGATTGAAATCTCCTTCTTTTTCGCGCGTGACTGTCCATCTCAATGTTTTCCACGATCTTCACTTTTATTGTTTACATAACTTTTCAAGCTACCTTTATATCCATTTCTTCTGATACATTATGATATGGTTTGATAGGTATAAAAATGATCAAACCATCAATCAAATTGACGTTTAATGATTTAGATATCTTGTCATATATTTTTATAGGGGTAGTAACTAGTATACGTAATTCTTTCATTTTATAATGCATCTGGTATGGTGATGGAATTGTGATAGAAGTTCAATGTAGTGTGTGTGATTATGGAGATTTTAATTAACTATTGTAGTGACTATAGAAGTGAGTTGAGCAATGAAAGTCGGAACTTAGATTTTAATTTCCTATCATAATCACAATCACTCTAATTTCAACATTTTCATCTGAAATGTAATACCTTTGGAATAGATCCCAAGTTGTAAATGTACATATGTGTAACACCCTGTTTCCCCCAGTTTGTAAAAATAACATGACTGGCCAAGAACTATGGAAAACTCATAAATGTGAATATGTGATGTAAATGGGCCTTGAGGAAAAGGTCAATGAATGTGAATACCATTTTGAATTTTATTGCAGGACTGCTGAGAGGGGATGTGTAGAAAAAAGAGACCACGATGGCGGTGGAAGGCACCTGGAAAGGTGGCGTTAACTTCCACCGAGAACTAATACCATATTTGGACTCCACTGGCCCGGAGAACCAAAAGCAGCTCGCTGGCCCTGAATTAAATGACTCGCAGGCTAGTAGGTAGATGGATTGATGAGGGATGGGGAGGTGAACCGCCTATCCATAGAGCCATCATGACTGACCAACGCGAGGGTAATTGCGCCACACACAACCTTGCAAGAGGATAAGGCGTGGGGTAGAAGTGATTGCGGGGGAAGACGTGAGGGGAGAACTCTGGCATTACGTGGAGTGAGTGATAGTAGAGATGAAGGATTGCAACCTTCGCTCCTGTTCATTGGAAAACATAGACGCAGTCTCACAACATCGTGGTCTCAGCTCGGGGGTGGCTAGTTGTAAATCTGCTGGGAGTCGCTAAGCCTACAGTTGGGTGGAAACGAGTACCCCTCTCAGTAGTTGCACTCACTTCTGGTGTTATTTCTGATAAGTGTTTTGCCTCTGGCTCCTTGAAATAAATGTATTCTGATAATTATGCTCATAAGCTATGATATTGTGAATGTTTTCATTATAAGAATATCTATGTGATATTTTGATCAGTATTAGTAGTTGTATATGCTTATAATAGAAAAACCACGCATGGATTATGTTGATAAAGGAATTTAATTATGCATAAGTTGAACCAAGTCAGACTTCCAGTCCGTTCTCGGGAATTTGTTTCCCCTTATCTGTCTCCCGGAATGCCCCGGAATAGATCTCTTCACAGAGATTCCCTCCTTGGAAAGGTATACCAAGAACCTGAAAAAAGGACTTGAATGTGTAAGTCTCAACAACCCTGTATGAGGAGGAATGACCCTCTTAAAATCCCAAAGTAGCAGCGTAGGGATAAGTATCGATCGACGGATGAGATCCCCTTGGAAGATCCATGGTCATTCACGATTGTTAGATTGACGAAAGAAAACAAGGGCATTGCATACCTTGCCCCTTTTCCTCTATCTTCGTGAATGGCGAGGAAATCAGGATCGTAGACCCCCAAGGTCCATGAGAACATCTGGACCATTGATTTTTCCACGTCCAAGAAGTAGTGGGAGAGTGCGCGACGTGGGATAGATCTGAGCCGTTAGATCTTAGCTAGAACAACCGACAGTCGTTGGATATGTTAAGAGATGCATGAGGGTTAAGCCCTCATGAACAGGAGGTTGAAAGTCTTGATGAGAGGAGTGGCCATCAGGATATTGGCGTTCGTGAAATCAGGAGTCACGATGATATGAGATCGGGAATTTTCATAGTGAAAATTCTGGAATCAATCTGAGCCGTCCATCATAGGAGGACACGTGGGAAAGATCGGAAGCCCGTTGGCATTTTGGAGATCGAAGGGACAAGATGCCAGAGTATTTCAGCAGCGGAAACTCTGAAATCAAGAGATGCGATCAGGACCATCCATCTTAGGAGGACGCATGGTGGCAATCGGAACATTCGGGGAAAGTCCCGAAAGGAAAGTTATCCATCGGGAAATCGGGAATCCCGTGGGAAAGAATTCCATACACTCTGGAATTGCGAAGTCCAGAATCCTGACCAAGTGAAAAGCGTCCATTTTAGGACTAGCTATCATCATATCGACATATCGGGATTCGGTGGATCGCGAATCCTGAGGACGAGTACATTTCGGCATTGGAAAGTCCGAAAACCCGACAGGAGATAAGGTTGCGGTCTTGTGAGATAGTGGTCACGTGGGTCAGGAGTTTAGATAGGAGGGCTAACACGTAAGGGACCATATCGGTGAATTGGCTCATCGAAGATCGGGGATTCAAGAGAATGGGGAACTCTCGACATCGGGGATTCAAGAGAACGGGGAACTATCGACATCGGGGATTACGAAACCCCGAAACCCAAAAGTATATGCATTTCCCATTGTGGAAAGAGTAGCGGTCGTATGAAAAGGCTGTGATAGGGAAAGAAGGACCTGTGGATTGGGTTTTGACAGAGATTCCAGCAGGGAATCCAATGAGCCACTTTGGCTCATGAACTGATTGAATGATCCTGTGAGTGGACGTGCTTGGGAGCGCGACTGCATCACTTCCCATATTGAAATTCAGAGACTTGAATGACGAAGAGTCTTGGAGTCGTTGCACTTCGCACTCCCAAGTTCCAAAACCCCGAAAGGATCCATGCTGTTGGACCAAGGGAGGCTTACGACCATCGATCTCCCTTTGGAGGGAAACTTTGGAGACCTCGAAAGTTTTGGGGATTTGAACGGGGAATGGTAGAAGTCGTGTATTGCGATTCCCCAAATCGTGAAAAGCCGATAAGATCTTGGTTGGCTTAAGTGCATGGACACCATATAGGGTCATGTAAACAAGACCCCAAGAGAGAAGCTTTCCCCTCGCTAGCCTTGTCGGGGTTTGGCGTTTCGCTGTTTCAAGCTTTAGGGATTCTCATTGTTGAGAAAACAATGAAAAAGTTTGATTTGCGTAGTGGGTGTGTGACAAAGTGGTATCAGAGCATGGTTACAACAC
>JASDQU010383459.1:0-11098 GCA_032191745.1 Picea mariana | reverse complement strand
GTATGAAATGGTACCTAAGCTATATATGCTTAGTATTTGAATGGAAGGCTGAGTTATTCGAAATATGAATGGAACTCTCACTGTCATAGTACAACCTATTATTCTCCTTCTTATTTCCCAATTCCTCTATAAACCTTTGTAACCAAATCATTCCTTTACTAGCCTCTGTAGCAACAACATACTCTGCTTATGTTGTTGAAAGTGAAACAACCTTTTGTATTTTTTAAATCCAACTTACTATTGTTCCAACTACAGTAAAAACACACCATGTGATGCTCCTCCTACTATCTTTATTACTTGCCATATCTAAATCAACATATCCCTATAGAACAATGTCTGAACCACCAAAACATAATGCATGAGTAGAAGTACCTCTAAAATACCTGAGAATCCATTTTACTTCCTCCCAATGTTTTTTATCTGGATTTTTCATATGTGTTCTCACAACTCCCACTGCATGTGCAATATCTAGTCTTGTGCAAACCATCACATACATCAAGATGCCAACTGTTGATGCATAAGGGACTCTAGACATGTATTCTATCTCCTCTTGTGTCTTGGGACACATTCCCTTAGTTAATTTGAAATGTCTAGCCAAATTTGTACTAACTGGTTTTGCATTCTACATTCTAAACCTCTCCAACACCTTATCTATGTACTCACCTTGAGACAATGTCAATTTGCGATTTTTCCTATCTCTTGTTTTTTCATACCAAGGATTTTCATTGTAGCACCCAAATCCTTAATTTAAAATGAATTTGATAATTTCTTGTTGAGCACATTTATATCCTGCATATCATAATTTGCAACAAGCATGTCATCTACATACAATAGAAATATAATATAGCTTCCATTTTCTATCTTTAAAAAATAAACACAGTGATCATAATGACATCTACTATAACCTTGTTCTATCATAAACCTATCAAACTTCAAATACCACTGCCTTGGATCTTTATTTACGCCATACAAGCTCTTCCTCAACCTTCATACCAAATTTTCTTTCCCTTTGACCTCATACCCCTGTACCTATTGTATATAAATCTCTTCATCCAAATCCCCATGGAGAGAAGTTGTTTTTACATCTAACTGTTCAAGATGCAAATATTCTACTTCCACAAGACTTAAAATATTCCTAATTGAAATTATCTTAACAACATGAGAAAATATTTCATCAAAATCTATACCTTTCTTTTGTGCAAACCCCTTTACAACAGGTCTATCCTTGTACCTCTTTTTTCCTCCATCTTCTTCATTCAACTTGTGAACCCATTTATTCTACAATGCTCTTTTTCCATCAGGCAACTGAACCAAGTCCCAAGTCTGGCTATTTACAAAGGAATCCAATTCATCTTTCATGCCTTTCTCCCACTTATTTTTAGTGTCTACCGACATTGCCTCTTCATAACCTTCTGGTTCACCAGAATCAGTCAACAATAAATAATACAATGAAGGAGAGTATCGTTCAGGGGGTCTACTTAACCTAGTAGATATTCTAACAACAGTTCTAGGAGTTTGAGGTACTTGATTCTCTCATTGTTCTACATTTTGTTTTTTTGGTACCTTTGGAATTTATTTTTCAATGATCTCTACAAGAACTGTGTATTCTGTTTTTTATTTTTCCTCTTTCTTTCCATGCAACTGATCTTTTAACATGACCTTCTCACTGAATATGACATCTCTACTCCTAATGATTTTGCGATTTTCATAATCCCATAAGCGATAACCAAAATCATTAACACTGTATCCAATAATAGTACACTTCTTGGATTTTGCCTCAAGATTTGTTTTATTTTCTTTATCAATACAGACAAATGCTTCACAACCAAAAGTTTGCAAAAAAAAATAGCTTACCTTTTTACATGTCCATGCCTCCTATGGAATTCCACCATCCAAAAAGATAAAAGGTCCTATGTTTATTAATTAAACAACAATATCTATAACATATACCCAGAACTATAAGAGAAAACCATCATGCAATCTCATACTCCTTGCACGCTCCATGATTGTCCTATTCATCCTTTCTGACACACCATTTTCTTGTGGTGTTCCTAGAACTTTCTTTTTATCTATGAATCCCATGATATGAACAATAATCATCAAAACACTCACTACAATATTCACCTCCATTGTCTAATCCAATACACTTCAAACGTTTTCTTGTCTCATTCTCAACCAAATCTTTCCATTTCTTAAAGGTATAAAAAAACATCAGATTTTTTTCAAATGCAATAAAACCAAGTTTTTCTAGTTGCATTATCAATAAAAGTAACATAATAACGACAGACACAAGATATATTACTTGATTTGGTACCCATACATATGTATGAACAATTTATAAGCTTTCACTCATCTTTTATTTTCCAACTCTGAGAAATATGAGTCTCTTCTATTTTCCATAAACAAAATGATCACAGAAATCCAAATCAATTTTTTTAAGATCTGGAAACAAATTTATTTTGTGAAGTATCTGAATCCCCTTCTCACTCATATTTCCAAGACTATGATTCCATAGTGTTGTATCCACTCCTGTAGAAGATAAAGATATAGAAGCATCAGTATTACTAGTACATAAATACAATGTACCTACCTTCTCTCCTTTTGTTATCACCAATGTTCCTTTGGTGACCTTCCACTCCTTATCTGTAAATATAGATATACAACCTTCACTTGCCAACTAACATGCTGAAATTATATTTTTCCTTAGATCTGGAACATGTATTACCTCTTTAAAAAACCATTGGTTTCCATTCCTTTTCTTTATTTTTACCTTTCCCATTCAAACAATTTTGCATGGTGCATCATCACCCAAATTAACCTATCCAAAATCACCTTGAACATAATATATAAAATGTTTCCTATGGGGTGTGGCATGAAATGAATCCCCTGAATCTACTACCCAAGACTCATAAATATTATCTACAGAAAGAATTAAAGAATCTTGTAACACATCACCTATTACATTTTCTTCCTGATTTTTCTATTGTTGTCCATATCTTTGTTTCTTTGGAGATATGCAGTCTTTCTTTAGATATCCTTTCTTCCCACAATTCCAACACTCTATATTTACTAGTCTAGATTTGGATCTTCCATTCCTAGAATTCCCATGGTTCCCTGGGCCCTTTCCTCTATCCTTTTGTCTTCCCCTATTCTCCATGTTTAACGCATTACCTAATGTCCCACCTTTTCTTTTCTGTCGCATTTCCTCGCTAAGGATAACACCAACAACATCATCAAAATTTAGAGTGTTTGAACCAGATAAAGAGTTACTTACAGCAATGACCAAGCCATTCCATCTTTCTAGAAATGAGCACAAGATTAGAATAGCCCTCACCTCATCATCAAAGTCCACTTTTATAGAACTTAGATGATTAGTAACCGTATTAAATTCATTTAAATGATCTGCAATAGACCCACCTTCTAACATATTCATATTAAATAATATCTTCATTAGAAATACCCTATTGGATGTCGATAGTTTTTCATAAAGTTTATCCAGTGAGTCCATCAGCTCCTTCATTGTCTTTTCTTTTGAAATATTGAAAGCCACAAATGTTGCGAGGCTCAATCATAGAATTCCTAGTGCCTTTCTGTCAAGAACCTCCCATTCTTCATCATTTATGGTCATTGACTTATTTTCTAATCCACCCAATGGTAGGAATATATCCATCTTAAAAAATAATCTTCCATATGCATCTTCCATAACTGGTATTTTTGGTTGTTAAATTTCTTGACCCTAAACTTTCCATCTTCCTCCATTTCTCCCACTCGAACCAGGAACCCTCTTTTCCTACGAGTTACATTTCTCTTTGAGACTTGTTGTTAGAAGAACATGATTACAGAGAAATAAAATAACAACAAATGTGGAAATAAAACACAAAATATACACAATATAATAGAGACATAATTATACGTGGTTCACCCAGTGTAGGCTACGTCCACTAGAAAAATGTCTAGGTCCTTCATTGTTATTATCCAACAAATAAAGGGATACAACCTAAATCACTCCCAATGTAACTTCCTCTTATTTCTCTCACAATATCCTCTCTCTGAATACAATATTCACAATGATTCATAACCATAATACATTTCCCTCATAAAAGAGAGTTTCCTTCTAGGGGAAAAAACCCTAACATAACTTATGTCGTAAAATATGTGACCTTATAATGAATGGACCATATTTACTATGAAATTAAAATATACATTTAGAAGGAATTTTTTCCTTTAGGGGCTTCACCCCTGAACCCCCGTTGGGGGCCGCTTTCCCATGGACCCCACAGGGGGGGTAAGCGCCCTGCGTGGAGGGTTGTAAAGTATTCTTGGGTGTATAGTATTCATGGTTTATAAACCTGACTGAAAACAAAGACATATGAATCAAGAACATAATCAAGCTTCACAATCAACAGAGCTAGACATAGTCACATAAATTCTAACATTGTTGAAATATTTCACTTACAAGGGAGTAAGCATAATAAATATTGGTTGATTCAGTTAGCCACCAGAACTAAGAGGAACATCAATGAGTTGGATAAGGATTATCTGATAGACATGAATGGAATCAACACAAAAGTAGATGTAAACATCATACCAGTGATTTCATATGATTATCTAATTGGCATGGATTGGTTGTAAAAACACCATGTTGTCCTAGACTGTTACAACAAGAGAGTCACATGTGTTGATGAAGAAGGGTAGCAAGGAAAGATTCATGGAATTCCAAGGGTTTTAGTTGTTAGAGAGATTTCAACTATGCAGTTGAAGAAGAGTTTCAGGAAGGGATGTCATGTTTTTTCATCCCATATGGATGAGGCAGTTAAAGATGAAGTGGAAAGCATTGAATACCATCTAGTCTTAAGGGACTTTGAAGATGTTTTTTCATAAATCCCAGGATTTCCACCAAAGAGAGATATTGATTTCTCTATTGAATCAGTTCCAGGATCTTCCCTAGTGTCCAAGACACCATACAAAATGGGCACACTAGAATTGAAATAGTTGCAACTTGAAAAATTGTTAAAAAAGGGGTATATGCCCAATTCTGTCACCTTGGGGAGCCCCAGTTATTTTTTTGAAGAAGAAGGATGGAACCTTGAGGTTTTGTATTAACTTCAAGAAGTTGAATAAGGTCACCATAAAAAAAAAATATCCTTTGTCGAGAATTGATTATTTGTTTAATTAGGTGAAAGGTGCAAGGATATTTTCAATTTTGACTTGAGATTAGGTTATCATCAAGTCATGATTAAGGAATAAGAAATCAACAATACATCATTCATGATAATATATGGACATTATGAATTCATGGTAGTTCCATTTGGACTATCAAATTCCCCAGTTGTTTTTATGTATTTGATGAATGGAGTGTTCAGGGAGTAATTGAACAAGTTTGTGATTGTCTTCCTAGATGATATACTTGATTACTCTAAGTTATAAGAGAAACATGAGAAGCATTTAATGATTTGTTACAAGTTCTAAGACAACATAAATTATATTCTAATCTAAGTAAGTGTATTTTTTATCAAAAGAAGATCCAATAGTTCGGGCATATCATTTCAGTATATCGGATAAGAGTGGATCTTGAGAAGATAGAGGCAATTAGAGGATGGACGAAGCCAAGAAATTTGACATAGGTTATATCATTCATGGGTATCACTGGTTATTACTGAATATTCATAAAAGGATTCTCTTTGATTGAAAGTCCAATAAATTCTTTGAAAAATAAGAGAGTGAAGTTCGAATGGACTTCCAAGCGTGAAGAGAGTTTTAAGAAACTGAAGGAAATATTGACAAGTGCGCCAATATTGAAGATTGTAGATCTGGATGAATATTTTGTTGTCTACATTGATCCATGCAAGGAAGGGATTAGTGGAGCACTTAGTCAAAAATATCACGTGGTATTCTATGAGTCCAAAAATTAAAGGAGCATGAGATGAATTATGATACCCACAATCTAGAGTTAGCATTAATTGTACATGCATTGAAAATGTAGAGGCATTACCTTATGGGGAATAAATATGAGCTAAGGACATAACACTATGGTCTAAAGAATTTGTCTAGATAGCCAACATTAAATTCCAGAAAAACTGGAGGGTTGGAATTTCTAAGTGAATATGACTTCAAATTAAGCATATAAGAGGTAGGGAAAATCAAGTGAATAACGCACTCAGAAGGAAAGGTCATGAAGTGCATATTGTGGTCATCAACTATACACGATGGATATAAAAGAAAAAAATGTTGCAGAAGAAAATTCAGATCAACATTATCTAAAAATAAAAGAGATATTACAACAAGGTAGCTTTCAACATAAATTTAATTATTATGAGTTGAAAGAGGAAGGAATTCCCATCTACAGAGGATAATTATATGTGTCAGATTCAATGAGATGAAAAATGCAGTGCTGAAGGAAATGCATAATGTGCCATATGATAGACACCCGGGATATCAGAAGACAATTGTGATTGTAAGAAGCCAATATTTTTTTCCATGAATGAAGAAGGAAGTGGCTAATTACATAGTCAGATGTTTAGAGTGTCAGAAAGTGAAGAATGAACATAGGAATCTAGTAGGGATGCTACAACCATTACCCATTCCAGAATGGAAGTGGGAAGTTTTAATGGTTTCTTTTATTACTAAGATACCTAGAACAATGAAGTCACATGATTTCATGATGGTGGCGGTCTATAAATTAACTAAGGAAACACATTTTATTCTGATGAAAGCTATACACAAGGCAAAAAATATTGTAGAAATCTACATGAAGGAAGTTGATAGGATACATGGGGTGCCTAAGGAAACAGTTTCAGATACAGATCCAAAGTTTACTTCAATTTTTTGGAATTTTTTTTTCAATGGATTGGGAACTAATTTAAATCGCAATGTAACATATCATCGAGAGTCAGATGGAAAAATAGAGAGGACTAAGAAAATAATTCAGGACATGCTTCAAATGTATTGATGGATCAACCATCAAAGTTCATTTTCCTATAAAAATTTGGTTGAATTTTCCTATAATAATGGGTATCGGGCCTCATTGAAAATGAGTTCATTTGAAGCATCATATGGTATAAAATGGAACACTCTAGTGAGTTGGGATAATCTAGAAAACAATGTATTTGTTGGGCCATGTTTGTTAAAGGAAATGGAAGAGAAAATGGAAAGAATTAAGTAGAATTTAAAGGCTTCCCAGGATAGGAAGAAAAGCTATGAATACAAGAATATAGTGTTTAGACACTTTAAAGTGAGAGAACATGTGTTCTTAAAAGTGAAGGAGAAAATAAGTTCACTATAATTGGAAGTTTCACAAAGTTGGCAGTATGATATTGGGGACCTTTTGAAATATTAGAAAAGATAGGCACAATTGCATACATAGTAGCATTTCTTATATCCATGTGATTTCATAATGTATTTCATGTTTCATTACTAAATAAATATGTGTGTTACCCTAACCACATAATTGATTGGAATGTGATCTAGTTGGAGCATGAAGGGGGTTTTCGGGTGGAACTAGTACACATCTTGGACCATAAAATAAAAGTGCTCAGAAAAAAATCCATAGGTTTAGTAAGGGTTCAATGGAATTGATATAGTCATGAAGATGCTACATGGGATCATGAATAAATCATGTAGGAATAATATCCACAATGTTTTGACAATTTTGAAGAGAACAAAATGAAAGTCTCCATTTTGAGTAGCTAGAATTATGGAACCACATCTTAGAGTCCTAGTAAATTGCGTTGGGGGCCTTGATAAAAGAATGTCTCATTCCTTTGGTTAATATTGAAAAATGGATGGTACATCCCTTGGGTTAACCTTGATAAACAAATGGTGCATTCATTGGGTCAGCATGTTGACAGGAAGAGGAGATTATGGTTGGAACTATTGGAGTTGTTAAATTGCATAATTTTATTTATAAGTATTGTGATGTAAATTTATAGATATGTATATTGGCATAGTGTGCACCGAGGACACTACACACTTGTAGGGGAGAGGGAATGTAACATCTCCACTATAATCCCTAGTTTAATTAATGCTTATGTAGGTACAATATGTGGCTATGGCCAAGGGATTTAATATGTGAATTGTATTTCAATGATTTAATAACACAATGTGATACCGGATGCTAAGGGGACATGTATAGAGATGGGAGAATAATTAATCAAAAATATAAGGGAGGGTCTAAGAGAATGTCTAAGAGGGGAGCTAAGGGGAATTATCCATGTATAGTATTTCAACCCATTTTCCTAAAATCGCTATTTGAAAAATGAACCTTCTAATTTCTAACTGAGTGTTCCCAAAACCAATCATTGAATACATGTAATAGGGTGGGTGTGACTGATCACATCCCAAATTTATTGGGAACATGGGGGGCTAAGTACAATCATCTTAGGGAAGTGTGTGAGTTAAGAAAGAAATCCAAAGGAGAGGAATTTTGTATAGGTTGGGGACAACAATTTTACACATTGAGTTTTTGGTGCATGAACAATAAGGAGAGAGTAAGAAAGAGATTTTACAGCCAGTGCATCCATGGAGGGAGAATTCTAGATAAATCTAGAGTCTATTGGATAATATTTGGAGTTGGAAACTGAAAAGCCAAATTTTCAGGCTTGAAGAGTGAACTCGTGGGTGATTTTCACTGTAATAGCAAGTGTTTGTTGTTGGTTTCTATTACTTTTCTTAGCAATAAGTCCCCTTGAGTTCCCATCTGAAAGATTCCTAGATACCTATGCTAGAGAGACCCTAATAAATGAATGGTATGCCTAGGGGACTAACATCAGTCAAGGGGTACATTTGTTGGGTTGGGAAGGTCAAGAGAAAGAGAGATGGTGGAAAATTGGGATAGTTGTAGGAGAATACTAGTGGGTTGTGATTTTTATGAGTTGTGAGTAGATGGTGGGAGACAAACCTATTTTGTGGATTATTAGCCTCAACTCAGGGGGTGACTGACTATTGAAATTTGGAACACTCAGTCTATGGTTGGGTAGAAAATTCATCCCAAGAAGTGTTGGAAAATGTTTACCAAGTAGCGTATGCTTGTCATTGATGGCAAGCTCAGGAGGAACAGCGTTGAAGAAAACGCGCGCAGCAAAGGAAAAGCTCAAGATATAGGAATTTGCAGAAGAGAAGGAAGACAGAGATCCACAACCACAGGATCTCATTCAAATTTCCCGAAAGAACGACGGCCGTCAGATCAGACAGAAGTTGCGAGGGAGATAAGCCATCGGAGATTCGGGGATCGAGATTTCTATATGCAAAGTTCACTCGACAACGAAAACCACGAAATCACGATATGCGATTTCACGATTTGATCGCAACCGTTAAAAGCAAGCTTGAGATATGGACCGTTGATTTTTCTCATCGGAGAATCGGGAATCGGAGTTTCACGAGTCTCATGAACAATGACAACGAAAACCCCGAAATCGCGATATGCGATTTCGCTATTTGATCGCAGCCATTAAATCAAGAAGGGATCTGGACCGTTCATTCATATGGATGCGTGGTAGCCAGGAGGCCTCATCGGAGTTTCGGGGATTGGGATTTCATAATGCAAAGAACACAATGCAACGAAAACCCCGATTTCGCGATATGCGAAATCCCGACTGAATCGACACCGTCAGATCAATAAGTGATCTAGACCGTCGATCCATCACACGTCAATAGACCACGTCACCCAGGGACACGTGGAAAAACCAGAGAATGATAGGTGGAAGGCAGATATAACACTTCATGCTCATGCAATTCACGAATCAGAGTGACACGTGGCAGGATCTAACACGTGTCAAACCACGAGTGACGTCAGCAGAGGCATCGGTGATAGGGACTTTGATATGTCAAGAACATACTGCAACATAAACTCCGAAATCGCGATATGCGATTTTGCGATGTAATCACAGCCGTTGGATAAGAATGAGATCTGGACCGTTGATCTCCGTCATCGGGAAATCGGGGATCAGGAATCCCAGAGGCATGTGCATAGTGACATCGAAAACGCCGAAACCCCGATGAGAGGTTGACCAAGGTCATGTGTTGACGGTCTTATGGAGCCAAGGCCTATAGCCAGCAGGGCTAGCGCGTGGAAAGGTGCACATCGGTAATCGGGGATTGGAGAGGTGAGAAACTCTCGACATCAGGAAGTGCGAAACCCCGAAACCCCGACGAGAGGTATGGTGACAGTCATGGGTAACGGTCACATGGACCAGGGCTAAGCCAGGAGGTCTGAAGCACATCGTGAATCAGGAAATCGCGACTCCCGTGGACATAAACATTATTTCATCGAAAGTGCTGAGATCGCGATATAGGAAATCCCGATTTGATCATGAACCGTTGGATCAAGAAATGATCGGAGGGCTACTGAGGCACGACACTGTGAGACTACCAAAAACCATTGATGACATCTGCTAGAGAAGTCGAAGAAGACCGATGTATAATCACCAGAGAAGTTGAAGAGTCATGAGGATGATCAGATAGAGCACTCAAGAGGTGGAGTATAATTACGCAGAGTCTGCATGAAGAGGATGGAAATATTGCATGCAAAAGGTGCATAGGCGCTATAAATACACGGGACAGAGAGGAGATCAGGTTGCTCGTTACAGTGGGAATCTGCAGTGGCTATTGGAGTTTTGCTGTGGTGATTCATGGGTGAAGAAGAATCAGAGTGGCGCAGCGAAAGCGTGGGGGGCCCATAACCCGGACATTGCAAATGATATGAGCAGAAAGGCAATAAGGCAGACAGAGCAATGAAGTGGAGTAGAACAGTGATAAGTCAGGTAGACCATCATCGAACATCATATCACTGTAATAAATTCAGTAGCAAAGATTTATATTTCAGAGTGGTTGGGAGGTTCTAGGGAGGACTGTTGTCCTCAAAGGTTCAAGTGGGTGCTTGAACAGGGGGAGTTGGTGCTTCCTTCTAGTGGGTGCTAGAGAAAACAAAGAGTTGGTGCTCTCAGCAAGTTGTAGCTTGTAAAACAGAGGTTGCAGCCTCATTATGAGTTGGTGCTCATATGTATGATAATGTAAAGAATGTAACTATTACTTATCATATAAAGAAAAAGAGGTTTTTACCCTGTATGAGTTTCCTCAAGAAATATCTGTCTCTGTGTTCCTC
>JASDQU010383450.1:0-11129 GCA_032191745.1 Picea mariana | reverse complement strand
TGCACAATTCATGGCCCCCACCGGCCATGAGGGGGGGAAATTTCAGAATTTAAGACCAAAAAATGCCAAGAATCATGCAATTTGCTACTTCAAATGCAAGGGTGCCCCCAATATAATATAAAGCAAGAAATTAAATCTTTTTGTTTCAAAAAATTCACTAAAAGAAATAATGAACTTTCTTAAAACAAAGAAACCCAAACTAAAAGTTTTCTTTTAAAGTGAACTATTCAGAAGAAATATGATCTTTCCCTAAACAATTCTAAAGAAAACACATGCTTTGTAATTGAAAGACACTCAAAGCAAGAGACTAATCCTTCAAATTGAAAGCAACCAACAACACCAGCAGCAACAACAACATTTCAGTTCTCAGTTGGAACAACAAGAGTACCATATTTATCCTTATGAACACATTGCTTCAAATTATGATGAAGAACAAAGTAATATTTTTCCAAATCTTTTTCAAGATCCTATTGTTGATAACTCAATGCATGAATCTTCATCTCTGTCATTAGGATTTGATCATGATGTTCCTATATTCAACAAATATAATGATGAAGAAGAAGTTTTTAAGTTTTGTGAAGAAATTTTCACTTATAGAATTTCATTTAGTTCTACTATTCAGCAGACAAATGATCAGAAATGTGTGCATGTTGTGGTTGATGCTAGTTATAAACTTGTTGATCAAAATTGCAGTGAAGATCAAGAATATACCTTTTCTTTTCTTTCAAAAACTGTCAGTTGTGATAGGCCAACATATCATCATGATGAATTCAGATTACAAAGATATGGTGAAGGGGAGAAAAAAGGTTAAGATCAACAGTTGAGCTTGCATTTTCCTCCGACAAAGGGAGAACAGTTCACATTCAACATCGATATTAATGAAGGCAACCAACATCATTTCAATTTCCAGTTGAAACACTATTACAAAGAGGTATTTCTTTGTGACACTTATGACCATATTGCAAACTATTTGGAATCTATGAGTAGAATATATGTTAAAGTATTTTTGTCATATGAAAGTTGGCTTTACCATCTGTTCAAACCACTTTTCTGTTGGCTATGCATTCCATTATTTTTCGGGTCAAGATCAAGAACAAGTTCAGTAAATCAGTTTTCGATATGGCTTCATTGGAAGCATGAGTTTACTTTATTAAGAGCCAGTATAGTTGGTTAGTGTAGGAGTAGGCAGCTAAATAAGATATTCATATGAGCAGATAGATTGCTTTCAGTTTTCTTGAATAAGAAGAGAGACATATATTTTAGAAGTCATTTCTAGACTGCAGATATGTTCTCAGACAGACCTAAAAACATAGTCTCTCAGTGAAGATGCCAATATTCAACAATGATAATAACAAGCAAACTTGTACCGTTATTGATCCATCAGAAGATATGCATGTTGAATGATCTATGAAGGTTACCTCTTCTTCTTGGAGCCGATGACTGGGAAATATCTGGATAGGCTGTCATTGGAGAGATTCAACTATGAATCTATTTTCGACCAATACAACAAACTTTCACTAGTTAATTTAAGCAGGGAAAGTCAGGGCTCGAAAGATAAATTGTGTACAACAGTGTAAGGGAAGCTTCTTCTAAAGATACAAGGTTTTCACATCTCAAATACTTATCCTCACAGTCTTCAACATTTGATTTAAATTATGAAAGCATTATCTTACTATGCTAAACCTTAATCTTGACAATGGAATGAAAGAAGGCTAAAATGATGAAAGCTGCAAGTTTTGAAGGTTATATGAGACATAAAATAAAATATTCAGGTCTACATCAGCTTCCACAGCACTTGGATCATTCATTGAAGCTACTCATCAACTCAATTTGTTCATACACAATCAACAATCAGTTTAACCTACAGGAGATGGGTCTCCTATCTAGTTCATACTTTGTTTTTGGCTTGAAAAAATAAGAGCATGGATGACAGACTTGGATAAGTAGATCTACTTCAAAAATATGATGATACTGAAACTCTTTGTGCATGTTTTAATCCTAAATGAATGATCCAAAATCTTACACATAGTGATATATAAACTAAGAACAGATACATGGTACGAATGTTGAGTAGTATACAGATCATCATCTCTTTCCATATTTTGAGGCATATGACATGGCAAGAGGGTTAAGTGTCCATTCTATTTTTGGCCAAAGTGTTGGCCAGCTGTCAAAAGATGATTTTGAGTACTTGATCATCTCATTGATATTTTGAAGGACATGAATATAATTGAGATAAGAAGTTGACCTAGTAAATACGATCTTTTCCTATTCTCTTCGAACTATTTTTGACTTTCCATTTTAAGTAAATTTGATCCGGTTTTCAGGGATCTAGATATATTTGGTAAAGGCTATAGGAGGGCTACACATTAACTATAGTTTTTCAAGGGATCAGTTCTAAATTCCAAATGAATCCATAGCCCACTGGTAAAGGCTACAGGCAAGTTACAGGTTTGCAAAATATCAGTTGTATAAGCCAGATGACTCTATGCCCAATGCTAAAGGCGACTGGAACTACTAGGTTCTTGGAAACCTCGCAGGGAGCTTTTCATCCCCAGAAGGAGCCAGATGTTATCTCCTCAAATAACACATTCAAATTTGTATATTTTAGGTGATAGGAAGTCATTGAAAAATACACCTCTAAATTTGTTAAGGTTCATTTTTTAGAGCCTTATGTTTGTAACAAAGTTTGAAAAGCTTTTGATTTGGTTTTCTTTTCAAAAAAATCAAAACTCAGGTTTCAGTGGTTAAGCACTTTTCAAAAAGGGATTCTTAACCACCGAAAGCCTTAGCTTTCGGTGGTTAAAACACGAAATTCGGGGCTCTCTTAGCCACCGAAAGTGCAAAAAAGTTTGTTTTTTTGTGTTGAGTCATCATTTTCAAATGATGATTATGAGCGACTGGAGAATATTTTTGAGAAACGGGCGGAAATTTTTGTTTCTAACATGTCAAAGAAAAATAACCTCTCTCATTTTTCCTACAGGTGTCATATATTAGGAGAATCGAATTCATCTCTGAGCCCTAATTTTTGGATCTCAGAATTTCCCTGTTTGACACATGTTTTTGAAATGCAGATCCCGAGAAAATGAAAACAAATCTCAAAGAACTGAGAGAGGTTTTTTCTCACAACAAACCAATATAAAAAATCCTCTTAAAGTTTGTACACAGGGTTTTTGGTTTGAGAGATATGGGTCAATATTTGAGAAGCATATTTCCAGAAATCTCTGTCTTTTCCAGCCACCTCACAAATCCAAATTTGAGATAGGAGAAGAGGTTATCAGATCCATCTTTTGAGGATCTGAAACTGATTGTAAAGGCTATAAATCCTATCAATTTTATAGAATGAAGGGTTCAACTTTAGAGAATTTTTCACACTTTGTACTCAAGATTCTCATTTGCAGATCAATTTATACAAGCTTCTTTTGCAATTATCTGTTCAGATTTACATTTTTTTGTCTATTCTATATTTGCACGTGGATGTTTAATTCATGACTATTATGTTTGTCTAAATCCTGATGGCTATCATTCTATCATTTCTTTGATGAGTTGAATTGCAAATATCATTTGTTCATTGTGACTGGCCATTCATGTATCTTTATGTGTGAGTCTGTTGGCATAGTAAGCATTATCCATACATTCACTTATTTACAAACCCTCTGAATAGTGATAGTTAAAATCCTTGTCATATGGTTATGTTTATGCATGTCTTGAGAGAGAAGGTCTGATTTAGTTATCTGACTTGATCCAATTAAGAGAATATTATACACCATTGAGATATTAGTTAAGTTACCAGGCTTCTTTAAGCTACAACCTAGAAGAAATCCTGGAGTGATAACAGGACCACAATTGGGACAGATTCTAACGTTGAATATTAGTGACTTCAACTTGGGATATCACAAGAAATATGGCATGCTCACACCACATAAGTATTTGACCAAGACAACGGGGAAGAAGTCGAAGATAATCCCCTAGTTGTGGACCATGGACATCGCGAGGTCCACCATCCTTAATGTGATGAAGATACCACACTTCGACAGACATCAAGAGGTTAACGCATGTGTTAAACTATTGTTGTCTTGATTCCATGACAGTTATATGTGGCTGGATAGACGCATCACCGTAGATCCAACACCGATCCATCGGATCATCAGATTAAGCATGCAAGGATCGGACCCATGAGATTTTTACCCAGGGAAGGTTGAAGATCGCGCCCTGGCACAACGAATCAAAGACACCTATGGCGATGTGGAGAAGCGAAAGCAGGGCTACAAGGTAGCCTCCATCCAGAATCACGTAGTGCACCTATCTTTCCAGTTTATCATTGGTAAGCGTGTAAGGAAGAACAGTCCAATGCAGGTCATAGGGTTTGTTGTCGACCTCGCAGGAAAATGCATTGAAGGGCCGCAAATGAACTGGGCGAGCTACCTCATTAACTAATTAGAGAAATATTTTCGTGAATCTCAGGATCAGGACTACAAGTTCCATTTCAGTTGGTTGTTGATTCTCATTACCTTCATTGTTTGGGAGATTCTAGAAGGAGCGACCTTCCCTGACATTGAGTCGTCTGAACCACTAGCTATGAATTTCACCACGCTCTGGTATTCGAGCGATGTGGAAAAAAAATGGAAGTCAAACGCGGTGTTCCACACATACTAGTTACAGTTAAAGAGGGTCATTGAATCTTTCCCTCGCATGACACCGAATACCCTTCATAGGTTCATGCCAATAACAATGTTTCACACAAACATGCACTTTATCTATATAATTGTGCATGGAGACGAACACAAGGAAGAGCTCCAGTCCTACTATAAGCTCACAAAGGAGGACATGGAAGAAATAACCAAGGAATGGCCTACATATTTCCTTGTACTAGTCGACAAGGAAGAACTCTCTGACCCTGACCTCATCGGAAGCCATATGGTCACTCGAGAAGAGTATGATGCACCAAGCAACAACAAGAAGAAAAAGAAGGAAGAGGTACAAAAGATGAACAATGCATCAAAGGATATTGCATCAGATTCACTTGAAGGGAGAGGAGTGACAAAGTATAAAAGGAAGAGGATGAAGGGGAAGATGACAAGTAGAAACAGAGTGCAGTAACACCGCCTAAAGATCCCCTAACAGAGACAGAGACATCCAAGAAAATAAAGGTTTCCCCAACGATACCTTCATTGCGGAAGAAGTCCAAATCTAGTAAGCCCAAGTTGCAGACTGTGCTCACGGTAGATGACATCAACCTCATCATCGCCATTGTATCAGATACCTCAGAGGATATTTTACAGCGCAACGAAGCAAAATAGGAGACCATGTATGATAGGATTGAAGTAGAGTTTAAAAGGGTAAAACAAGCCCTCTACTCCAATCGTGAAGTGTCTACTACACCACTGTCATCAGAAGGAACGGAGTTGGGAGATGAGTCTGCCCAACTACGTAGAATAGTAAATGTGACAGAGGCCTGCATTTGTCGTGTCTAGGAGGAAAAAGAGCAGGCCACAGAGGCATTGAAGCAAGCAAAGGAGGAATCCATAGAGCAACGTCGGGTTGCGCAACAAGAAAAATACGACCTCCAGGTGAAGTTTGCAGAGGATAGAGCACAGATCCAAAAGGAGAAAGAGCAGTTGATCGTGGATCAGATTGGAGTTAAAGAAGCAGTCACCAAATCACTTCGCTCTGTGACGGGCTTAGAACATATGGAAAAAGACCTAGTGGAGATTCAAGTGGGGAAGCTTGTTTAAGCCATTCAACAGCTCCAACAAAGAGTAGCAGAACTAGAATTACAAGTAGTTCCAAGCACTCTGCAGGAAGTGCGGGACCAAACGGAAGAAACTTCTTGGAGCGTAGTCAAGAGAATTAAGGCATTGGACTTAGAATGAAAAAAACTCAGTAGTTGAAGTGCGCAGACCTATGAGCACCTTGGAGAGGACCCTAAACTAAGGACATTGGAGTCACAACTCCAGGAGGCAAAGAAAAAAGCAGAAATAGTGCAAGCACAGCTGAAACCATTGTCAGTGGTCGAGAGGATGAAAAGTTCCCAAGAACAACGCACGGTTCAGCAACAGGTCCATGCCATCTAAAGTAAATTCATGGAAGTGACCCAGAGGTTCCAGTCAGTGCAGTATGAATCTTGCATGCTTTTTCAGGAGATTGAAGGACAAGGTGCACAGCTAGAAAAAGTGATCACCATGGTGGAACAATGCTTGGAAGGGCCTGTGACTGAAAAAGTTATTCAAGAGTTCATTGAGCAGGAGGCTCTGGCGAAGTAGTAGGTTGATGCAGCTCAAGCTAAGCTCGAGGCCTTTGAGGCAAAGTTACCCAAATCAGAGTGACTCGGGATGAGTCACAGGTGAGTGTTGGGGAAGTTTTTTTCCTTGACCAAGTTTTGGAGAACCGTGGTCATGTTTGACCATTTTTGGGACTTCGACAGGATGGTCGAAGGTAGAGCGCAAGGAGAAGCAAAGATCACGGGATCTCACCCCCTTTTGCTGGATTTTTGGGTTTAGGGTTTATGTAACGGGTATGGGATGTCGGCCCATGGGTTTTACCCATGTTTAGGCCCCTTTTTTACTGCATAAATATATATCTAGGTGATGTAGGAAGCGACCAAGGGTGATAAGTAAGTTGTAAGCTAAGTGATTTGTTGTGCTAATTGCAAGTAATGTAAGTATTTGGGCCTATGTGATTGAGTTATATTTGTGCATATTGTGTGTTGAGAACTTGCAAAGCTAAGTGCAAGTGGTTGTAAGAAGGCTTTGTGATGTGACCTAACTCAAGGAAGGAGGATCTGGCGAGGTGCACACAGATCTCCTGTCCTATGCGGAGTGGGTTCTATGGCTATGTGCATGTACGAAGATTGGTAGAAGATTATAAAGAAGAAGAAGATTTGGTGGATGTAGCCTCACACTAGGGTGAACCACGTATATCTTGCGTTGTGGTTGCTTTGTGCATTATGGTTGTTATGTTATTGATGTGATTTATGCTTAGTGTTGTAATCTTTATGTACGTTAGATGCATCTAATATAGTAGTTTAGTGCTTAGTGATGTGAATGAATGCTAGATTTGATCTATTTCTATGTGCTAAGTGCTTGGATGTGTTAGATCTTGTTGAATACTACGTTGTTATGTAATTAGGGTTCTAATCTGTGATGTGAATAAGGGTTAAATACTAATGAATGTTAACTGCTAAGTGTTATGTTAAGTGTTGTGATCACATATCTATGTCCCGGCTAGTTTGTAGACACTTGAGTCCTACAACCACCCCTTCCTCTACCTTAGGTGAGACTTCATCTGCTTCGCAGGTATTGTCGAAATCGTCAGTAGTTAGGGTTTTGTTGGTGCGTTGTTGAAGCATTGAACCCTGAGTCTTCCCCTGTGCCAACAAGTTCATATCACATTACAAAAAAAATGGTGCACCCATATTAAAAAGAAAAAAATCCCTCTGTAATACGCTTTGTCAAATACAACAAACATACTGACTATGAAAACTATTGTAGAGAAAAACTATTGTCATACGTTCCATTCGATCAAAATGAAAACACATTAAAACATAACTTCCCTACATGGGAATCTGCGTATATTGCCTCTAAGACTATAGTACAAACCAATGAATCTAGATTTACATACAATGTTAATCCAACATGGGGTGATCTAGAAAGCGCAGTTAATGAACTAGAATACCCTGAAAATCTTGATGAGACATTCACAAACTGTAAAACAACTAGAACTCTCTACGAGTCCTATGACTTGCAAGAAGATTTTCCTCGTCCTCGAGCAGACGGCATTGAAAAACGTATCAATCTTGGTTTTCAAGTCACAAAACATCCTTTCCTTATTGAAAATAATGAATACCATAGAGTCAGACGTCTGTTGAATCGAGAACAACAAAAAATTCTAAAGGAAATTGCGCTTAAAAAATGCTTGAACATGCACACTCCTATGCACTTGTTCCTTACAGGCGGGGTGGGAACAAGCAAGACATTCATAGTGAAAACACTATTCCAAATGCTTATACGAATCTATGATTCAAACAATTCCTATGATCCTATGAAACCAAAGGCGCTAATAGTTGCATACACAGGAAATGTTGCATATAATGCAGGTGGAACAACAGTCCACTTTGCATTTTTTATGCCTTTTAACAAGTCACAGTTTCTTCTACTCAGCAAGGAAATGTTAGATACCTTGTCTAAGCTTTATGATGAACTGCAACTTGTATTCATAGATGACGGATCTTTGATTGGAATTCGCTTCTTGTATTCCATTTAAAACCGACTAAGAAACATAAAAGATGTGCACACCAAATACTTTGGAAACATTGACATGATATTATGTGGGGATCTTTACCAGGCCCAACCCATCCAATATTCTTTGATATTTGAAAAACCTACGGTCAACATGTAAACAATGGCGCATGACATTTGGAAAGACAATATAAAATGCTTTGAATTACATACTACAATGTGCAAGACAGATGAAACATTTATTGCAATTCTGAATAGAATGCGAACAAACAACCAAACACATCATGACTTAACATATATCAATTCAAGGTGCATGTGACCTGCACCAACAGACCGAACCTTCCCTTACTTATTCTACATGAATAGGGATGTTTCAATGCATAACAAGTACATGTTATCCCTCATGCCTGGCGATGATATCATCATCAATTCAATTGACCTCGAAGAAGACAACCATGGAAATGTGCCACGTCATGAACATACAACCACTTTGCCTTTGCAACTTGTCCTGGAATTAGACATGTTCATTGAAATATATGCCTGCAATTATGATTCACAGGATGGCTTAGTGAATGGTGCACATGGAATACTCAAAGGCTATACGAAAAAAAAAAACTTGATGTCCTTTGGATTAAGTTCCATGATCCGCATAGAGGCCACCGACAAGCAAACAAGTTGGCTTATCTATAAAATTAAAAAATTGCACGCGATTGGACACCTATCTTACGAATATCAAAACCAGTATCGACATCAGCATAGATAGGTCAATTGATGATTCGAAAATAATTTCTAATTAAAATTGCATGTGCACCTACAGTCCACAGATCACAAGGACTAACACTTGATAGTGTTTCATTTGACCCTCCTGGAATTCAAATACATGGACTTGTATACACAGCACTGTCCCATGTCATAAGTATAGACTCCTTGTATTTACTAAGTCCTTATTGGCACAGGGGTAGACCCAGGGTTCAACACTCAAGAGTGCACCAACAAAACCCTAACTATCGACCCTTTCGACAACACCTACGAAGCAGATGAAGTCTCACCCGAGGTAGAGGCAAGGGTGGTTGCAAGACTCAGGTGTCTGCAACCTTAGCTAGGACACAGATATGTGATTATCTTGCTTACGATGCACTTAGCATAAGTTATTCCTTAACATACATTCATTAATACACTTCCCAGAAAGCACAGAGCATCACAGTGAATACTTATACTAAATATGATTAAGTACTTAGCCACAGAAATATAGGTTAGATTCAATAGATCAAGCACTAAGCATATTATATATTAGATCTAACGTTCATTCATATATCATCAGCACAGAGCATAACTAGATCTACTTAATCACATCAAGCACTTAGCCAAGAAAGAGACAACCACATTAGATCGAAGCACAAAGCACTATACACACAGTTACCATGGTTCACCCCCACTCTGGGGCTACGTCCACAGCATATTCTTTATATTATCTCGATCAAGCAGTTATAGCACAGAGCTTCAATGACCCTAACTTCGCACGGGATAGAAGATCTACGCAACTTGCTATATCCTTCCTCCTTGCTCTTCAGCACAAGACTACAACAACTTGCACTTAGCTTTCTGATATCATGCACAGAGCACTCTAAGATACATATGATCACATAGATCTAGTTACTAGCACTAAGCTTTCATTCATACATCACGTAGATGTCTACATTACTATTATTCTCCTCTATTTACATTTCCTATTTATAGATTACAAAATGGGCCTAAGCATGGGTAAACCCACGGGCCGACATTCCTTTCCTGTTACATCAACCCAAAACCTTAAAATGGACCCCAAAAATAGGTCTTGCTTCCTTACTTTCCGCTTCGTGTTGCGCTCCTTCCTTGGCAAGTTGTCGCAGTCCCAAAAGTGGTCAAATATGACCAAGTATTCTTCAAAACTTGTTCAAGGGCCAATAGGACCCCAACACTCACTTGTGACTCATCCCGAGTCACTCAGGTCTGACCAATTCCACTTCGAACGCCTCGATCTTGGCTCAAGTTGCTTCGACCTGCTGCAGTGCGACATCCTCTTGTTCAATAAATTCTTGGATTACTGTGTCATTGAGCGGTCCTTCCAGGCGTTGTTCTGCAGTGATGACACCCTGTTCGAGTTCAACTCCCTGGATTTCAAGTTCAGGGAACAGTTGGAATGCCTTCTCTTGGAGTGGTTGCAGTCGTTGAGAGACTTCCATTACTTTACTTTGTAGCATGTGTACTTGTTGTTGGGTTGTGTGTTGTTCTACAAACCTCTTCATTCTTTCGACTGGGGTCATGGACTTTAGCTACGCTTGTAGCACATCTACATGTTGTTTTTCTTCGTGGAGTTGTGCCTCCAATGTCTGCAATTCTGGATTCTCTGCAAGGGTTTCATAAGTCTGGGCGCTTCTAGTGATTAGTTTCCTACATTCTGAAGCCAACTTTTTTAATCGGTTGACTGCGCTTCAAGAAGTGGCCTCTCTTAGATATCTTATCTCTTGGGGTGTCTTAGGCACAGTGCAGAGCTCCAGATCCGTGATGCATTGTTGAAGTTGTTGGATTACTTCTTCCAGTTGGGTCACCTGCTATGGGAGACGATCTTCCATCTTCACTTCTATGATCATCACAGAGCGCAGTGTTTTGTGAACTCTTTCTTGTACTTCAAGTTGCTCTGCTAGCAACTGGTCCTTGCTCTGTTGTAACTGTTCTTTTTCCTCCTCCCACTTCGCTTGTAAGGAAAGTTGCTCCTGTTCTTCCTTCCTCCGTTGTTCTCCATGTGCGCTTTGTTCTTGTGCCAAAGCCTAGGTGGCTTGCGTTATATCTTCTTGAGATCATCGAAGGCGAGCTTCGACTTTCTCGACGATCTGGCATAATTGAGTGGGCTCA
>JASDQU010383448.1:0-10917 GCA_032191745.1 Picea mariana | reverse complement strand
GTTGTTAGTGGTAGGTGCGGGGGGTCCCTAACTGCCCCTTGCCGCGCTTGTGGATGCGGAATCCTGAGCCAGATTTTCCTTTGTGGAAAAGGGTTTGTCAACACAGAAGGTTGTTGGTGTGCTAGTAGCTTATGGGATTCTGCAAGCCGAGGGAATAGGTGAGTCGGGTGGTCTTTTGTGCAGATATTACACGAATACTTCGACTTCTTCTTCTCCATTTTTCCCCTGCCAGCATTGTTGGAAGCCTTTTGCTCCCCTTTACCCTTTTTATTTTGTTGTTTCTTCTTTCCCTTGGTCTGCTGGTTAGCCTTAGGATTTTTCAACTACACACTGTGGACATTCAACGTCTAGGTAGCGGGATCAGTCGAACTAGGAGTTTGGTTGGCCACAATCTGTTGTATTGACAATTGTTGCAACTGATTTGAAAACAAATCCATGGACATGCTTTGTGTTGAACCCACTATGTCATCAGTGTGGGGCCCAGACTTTTGTTTGGCCTTATCGAGAGTATATTGTGGTGCATCTAGTAAGATCTTGTAGAGCATGCCAGACTGAGAGTAGATTAGTTCTAGTTGTTGTGCTCTCATAATAGCCTCCTCTTCTGAAAACACCCTGTATGTTGCTATGTCTTTGGATATGCAGGGAACAAAAGACTTCAAGAACCACTCAAGCAAGAAAGCAAGAGGGACCTTGACCTTAATCAAGCTCTTTCTTCATCGCCATTCTCGAATATGATCAGAAATGTGGTCAGCCTTGGTTTTCTCAAAGTTGGCCAACAGTTTGGTGTCGGCATCGTATCTCACAGGTAACTGGAAATGGTTCAAGAAGACCATCGCCAAGTCATTAAAGTAAGAGTACCTTGAGCCATCGAGATCAATATACCACTTTGCAGCACCCTCTATAAGAGTGCATTGAAAAAGGTGCAATTGAATAGAGTCGTCTTTTAATGAGTTTGACAAGCACCACAAGTGAAAGGTAGTCACATGATCACCTAGATCTTCGCCAGGATTGCTCTCAAATTTCAGAATATCTAAAGGCAACTTAGTCGGCATGGGGGGCCAATGAGGATCGTGATAGATCAATTCATTCAGTAATCTCGACAAGTATGGAAAATATAGGGTTTTCAAGAAGGGTAGTTTCGGTTGTGGAGTATTTACAAGAAAAGAGAGCCCTGGATTTTAACTAGCACTAGGTTTCCAGGAAAAGTTGGACTGTTGGCCAGGGTTTTGGTAGAAACCATGGCCTTCACCAGAAAAATGAAATTGTGTATGTTGAAGCATCATCGGCTTACTCTTGGAATTAGACGACATAGCCTACGTAAGGATTTCTTCCTATGTTGTGTTCCAAGGACCTTGGTAGGGGATGCCCCCTGCCGATCCACCTGGCATAGATACAAATCCTTTCCTAGGGTTCCATTGAGTATGGAAGGGGTTACCCCTGACCAACATTTCTTGCAAGGGAAACAATCCCTGCCAAGGATTCCAAAGACCCTGTGTGGAGTATACTTCAGTCGTCGCTCCCTGTGAAGGAATGGTACCTTACATCAAGTTCTGTTTACCAAAGCTAGGGTTTCCCCCAATTGAGAAAGTGGTGGAAGAAAAAGCATTGTTCCCAAAAGCACCAAACAAAGAGAACGGCATAGATCCCACTGACATTGTATAAGACGAAGGTCCTAAACTAACTCCACCAAACAAGCTATAATTAGCGTTAGGCCCAATTGGTTGCTAAAAATCATCATCGAGCGAAGGGGGCGAAGTATATGACCCCCACCGTAAGGAATAGGATTAAAAGGGGAAATAGTGCCCGCAGTTGACCCTTGCAAGGGAGCATTATAGCTCCCTACCCCTAGACCCATGGTCTTTAAGGTATAATAAGTAAGAACCAAATTCATATCAAAGTCGGGCATCTGATATGAGAAGGGATCTCCCGTCGCATTTTGAGTAAATGGAACAATGGTCGAAGCTGTTAAAGGTATCGGACCACTGCCCGAAGTCGTGGGAGTCGGGAAAACTGAGGTCTTGACTAGCGACGGTGAGGGAGGAGGTAGGATTCCCCCTCCAGTAGTATCCATAACAGGAGTATGGGGACTCTCGGATGAAGTAGCAACATTTGCTTCCATTGTCGCTCATCGAACTAACTGGCACTCAGAAAATGTCACCTCGGGAGGGACAACCTGAATCAAGATCAGCACCGACAAGTCGGTAATTATATTATTTGTTGGCCTGAAACCTTTAGTATCAAGGTTAGAAATGATGGATTTCTTCGGTGCCAGAAAGTCTCCCCTTGGAGCAGTCTCGAGCATAGTTTCTTTTTCCTTGGTCGCTTCGAACAATCCTTCGTTATCAAGTCTTCGTCTCAACGGTGGCGGATGTGGCTCCAAAGTAACCGGCGATAGGCCCTGAAGCCTTTGCGACTGGCAAAGCTGTTGATCTTCCACTTTTTGAAATGATCAAACGACATAGTAAGGTTTGACTAGCACGGAACACAAAGAACACACTAAAAAATTTCCTAAAGATAAATCAAGCAGTCAACTAACTAGTGGGAAGGATGGTTACGCCAATCGAAACTAGAGCAACTAACCGGTGTAAGTGAAACTCGAACACGGAATCACCCTCCAGGTATACTCTGAGAAGAACGATCTGATGTCCGCCCTAGGTACCGTGGTATACCCCCACAGTCACCTATGTAAGTCCACAAAATATGGGCAACTAGGTTTCCAGCTCGCAATCAGTCACCAGGCGAGTACAGTCGACAGTCAGTCAGATTGTAATGATCAGTATAACAAGTTTGAAGCCCTTCAAGGGTGTTGAAATAAATTGGCTGGAAGACAATTGAGGATCTCGAATGGATTCGAGGTCCACGAAGCTCCGTAGGAAAATGTGATCGGTATTGTTCCCGNTGCCTTTCCTCACACGACCCCATGTTTATCTCCTGTGTTAGAAGGGGGTCCCGGCTAACTCTTATGAAGTTGGACTTAAGACACTCCCTATCTCAGACTCCAATGTTTGTTTTAAATGGCCTTGAAGATTTTCCTCTTCACACCTAATTCAAGGCCCTAAAACCCTAAACTAGTTGGTGAACCCTACAAACAAAAAGTCTAATATATTTTAAGTTAAGCGTTAATTTTAAGGCTTGATTTACACAAAGGATGTGGTCGTGCAACTAATGGTGTTTTGAAGAGACGAATAAGGAAGAGAATTTTAAAGCATTTGAAAGAAAAAGATACTTCGAAATTAAAGAAAAGCTTATAAAACTCTTTGTAACATTCAACTTTTCTAAACAATGTTTCAAGATATTGTAATTAAAAGTTTCCTAAAAAGTGCTTTCATTTGACTAAGAAAAACTACTTATATTTCAGGAAATCAAAAATAACTTTGAAACGAAGAATCTTTTTCTTCTACAAATGACAACCTTGACTACTTTACCAAACTAAATGTAAGAAAAGAAATTCTTCTTTTTTTTTTCGAACTCCTTTAACAAGAAAAACTGAAGAAAAAACTTTTTTTTCGTTTTTCAAAGTAAGAAACAAGAACAAAGAGAAAATTGAAACCAAGATTGATAAAGACCCTAAGCCAATTGTGTAAATGCGAGGATTCAACCAAGAAACCAAAAGGAGGATATAAGACTTGACAGTTCACTCTAAACCTTTAGGGCAAACAAAAGAAAACTAAGGAACAAGTTAACCAAAAATTTAACCCAAGCTATGGCCAAAGACAGAGACTCTGACTAGTTCAAAAAAGTCCTGGGAAGCCTAACCTTCTATCAGGAAAGAGACAAACCTCTCTTTGTTAAAAAACACTTTCAATACACAGAGACATGGATTGTTGCATCAGCAGCCTACGTATGTATGTGGGTTGTATACTATGCAGAGCGCGTATGTATGTGGGCTGACCGAAAATAGGGCACGTACACCTCTGAGACTTTTCAAGAATAAAAAGACTAGGCAGACTGACAGGGCAGGGAAAGATGGTATGCACCTTGCAGGTGACCAGGAACCCTTAAAAGACTCAGTGAACTTGACTTAAACTCAAAAGGCAATCAATAATCCAATTAAAAACCCAAAAAATCTCCCTCTAAAACCCTAGAGAGACTCCCCAGTGGAGTCACCAATTCTACTAGCAGGAAAATCCCCCTATAACTATATCAGGGTTCTAAGTATAGACAGAGAAAATGACTCCCTAAAATTCAATCTAATTTCTACACTACCCCAAACATTCCAAAATAGATGAACAAAAAGAAATGAAAGAGTAAGTCAGAAACTGTACCTTTAATCCAACGTTTGGTGTTGACCTCCTCAAGCTTTGTAGCTCCCAAGGCTGCAAGTCTCCTCCCAAAGCTGACTTGCATCCAAAAATAGGAAAACAAGGCTACAAACATTCTATTTCTATTCATCAATTAGGGTTAGATATAAATTTTTATGTATAAATTAAAGAAAAGACATAAAAACCATCATTTGGGATAGGGAAAAGAGATTATTTTATTCAATAATCAAAGATTGAAGCTTACAACCTTTGCAAGATGAAGCTCCACGAACCTGGTCCGCGATCCTCTTAACAATGCTCCAAGTCCACCTTCCAAAAGCCTTCTCTCACAATCTATTGATCACCTCAAGGGAAGGGAATGGATTGTATGGGAGAAAAGGGGCTAGAGAGGGAATGTGGAGGCAATAACTCACAAAAGGCTGCAAATACTTGGGCAAGGAAGGAAAGGGAATTTGGGCATAGCTTCACTATTCTAATGCTTGATTGTGGAATGAGACCCCAATACCTCCTTTTATATGACAAAAAGATAGTTATTTGGTTGGGGGACGGGTTATGGTAGGTGAATTGGTTGGGAAACCTCCAATAGCCCGTAAATTCCACTGAATTCCTTACAACGTTTTAATTTTTGCAATTTTTGGAGGTATACACGGCTTGTTTAGTGTGCAGAAAGTGTATGTACACAGGTTGTCTAGTATGCAGCAAGCGTATGTACGCGATCTGTCTAGCATGCAACAAGCGTATGTACGCAGGTAGTATTGCAGCAGGGCGCGTACATGCTCTAAAAAATGGTTTTTTAAATAGAGTTCCTCAGCAGTGATTTGGAAAATTATGAAAGTAGGAAGGCCAATGCCATGTATGCATGAGTAGGGATATAACATCAATATAAATACAATATACGAATATTTTCTTACAATAAATGTTGTTGAACATTGACCCCATGTTTACGAGAGAATTAAGTCATTGTCGTCATAAATTTATTAAAGTTTTATAAGAGTAGCCAGGAATTACTCAAGAAATGAAAACCATACATTTTTACCACGTAAGCTTCAAAGATTCACTATAATCAAGTAAGAAAATCAAACAATAAAAGAGAACTAGGCCAAGAAAAATTGTATAGTCATTAAATCAAATTGAGTAGACATATCCATACCTATTTCCTAGAAAATAATTTGTGTCCCCAAATAAAAGAGGGTCTAAGGGTTAGGGATTGAATGTGGGTATTTAAAAGGAGACAAAGAAATATTAAAAATTTCTAACCTTCAAAGTACAAAATTCGAGCTATGTAGATCAAGAATTGGATCTGAAACAAGTAGCTCATAGAAAAAAAGACTATTTTATGCATTGAACAATGACCAGAAAAAGCTTTTATAAACGTTGCACCTAGAACAAAATTGTTGAAATCTCTCACCGTCATTTTACTTCTAATGAATGTTGACATGTCAAAGTTTACCAAGTCAGTGACTGTTAAACCATTTTAAAACAGGTATTTGGCCTTTTCACACATCTGTCGTCTTGCGTTAGACTTCCATAGAAAGTTAGTCACAAGACCAATGACTCAAGTGCGTCGAACTTCCATTGAAATTTCGTTACAAGACCAACAACTCAAGTGCATCGAACTTTGGACGAAAGTTTGTCGCAAGATTAGCGCTCAAGATCGTCAAACTTCTGATGAAAGTTCGTCGCAAGAACAATAGCTTAAGAACTTCATCATACTTACGATGAACATCAGGGAGCCTAGAAAAATGATTAAAATTTTAATAATTATGTATCAATTTGTGATGGTGCGATTAATTTTATCTTTATCATCGTAATATTTCATCAAATATTGACCCCATATGTACTAGTGTGTGTAGGTCACTTGAGTGAGATAGAGAAGATTGGAGTGCTCATGCAGCATTAGCCTAGTCACTAGATTTGTGAGCAGCAATTATGAATGGGGAAAAGAGATTAGAAGAAGAAATTTATTGTGTCAACCTCCAGTAGTCCAATTGAGTATGAATCCAATGGCCCTCCAAAAATACAACTATTGTGTTAGTTGCTTGAGGGTTCGAGGGAGTGGTTTCTTTATCAACGACAGAGGAATCCTATGCTAATCACATGAATCAGTGATGTGATCTATCAATTTGATTCAACTTCCCCATCCACATTGCTTCTCAGCGGATCCAAGAGTACTTTCCAAGAGAAACAACACCGAAGAAACAAAATACAAGGAAAATCAATAGAAGGAAAAATAGACAGGTTGTTGCTTCAATACCTCTATAACTCATGATTATACCTGGAATTTGGTGTTAATGGTTTGAAGAGAAATCGACTAGTAGCCACCAGTCGCCTTGTGTGAGTATCACCTAGATAACCGATAAGAAAGGAAAAAGTCAACTAATGACCTCTATAACATATTGGAACAACAAAATGGCGAGAAATTTAGATGACCAATGACGCGATGGGGAATTCTTGGAAGTCGTCTTCAAACAGTAGCTAACTTAAATGAGATCATTTTGGGATATTCATGGATGGAAGCATCCATTTTGAAAGGAATTACAGGAATGAATAGTTGATACCCTCCCTAGTTGACTCAGGTTTACTGGTAAAAATTGGTGCATGTTTATTATTGGACGACGAGTTAAATCGACTACTAAACCAAACTAAATTGTTGGATGAAGAAAATACAAAGAGTCGATTTCCATTGGTTGGTGCAAAATATTGAAGTCTATGTAGTATTTATGGTGAGACTCGACCTTGGATTGTTGGTTAATGACACTTTTGATGCTGGAAATACTACTCAATGACAGGAACACTAACGAGTTGATTGCATTTAAGGTTTTTAATGTTCAGAATAGTTTTTAGTTTTCGATGCTCAAAAATACAATTTTTAAAGTGGCATAATCATTTAAGTAGTCCTTCTAAGTTTTCAAAATACTTTTGAATAGTATTCATGTCTAATAGAAGTGTGTTCTGCTCCAACTTGTGCTCTGGTTGAATGCACAATATACCAACGTAAAGAGGATCCATAGTGCAGCAATGCATGAAATTTGTGCATGCATATGAGAAAATGATTCTAACATTATTTTTAAATCCATCTTTAGTTGTCATATGGCACATTGGTCAACTGATAGATTGTTGATCGACTTGAACTAATAGACATTGGTCAACTACTTCAAGATAGTGGGAAAAGATCGATTGAAGAAGGAAGCCTTGAATATTTTTATATAAATCTTTGAATTATGTAATAAAGATGAGTATATTTTGAGCCATGTTAATGGGTCATATTTTGAGTCATTTTAATGGGTCATATTTTGAATCGAGTCATATGTATAAAAAGAGTTACATGATGGATAGTCGAGTTGAGTTTACGGTCGAGTTTGTCAATCGTTAGTTGAGTCTAAGTCTAGTCGATTTTGTAATCTAGTTTAGTGAGAAAAAAAAATTATGTTGTCAATTGACTTGGTGATGTATCAGTTTATTGAGTCATATTTATTGTAAAACCTAAGAAAGGTGGCTACTCGAAAAAGAAAAAAAATGATGTTGTTGATTGAGTCAGTCATGTATCATTTTATTGAGTCATATTTATTGTAAAACCTTAGAAAGGAGGGGGTTAAATGTGAGTCTTGAAGGAGGGTGATCCTATCCACCATTGTAATGTAAGTCGGTGTCTAGCCGACGTGATCAGTTCCTTGCTGATAGTAATCGATTTCTAGTTGACAACCTTTAAATGAGTCTGTAAAATCATTGTATCGAAAAAAAGTGTCCTTTTGTAATTAATTTTTAGTCACAGAGTCATAGTAGATTCCAATGAGTTATGTCTTAGTCGATTCAAGTCATGATCACAAATCATAATCTCAGTGAGTCATATTTCATGTAATGAAATTGAAAACCCTAACCCATTGCCAAGAAAGCATAAAGAAACTAGCCATGATTGATAAGCAGTAATGTAGCAGTTTGACATAGTTTGAAGAATTGATGTATCCAAGATCGACTAAGAAGATTAGACCAAACAACAATTTAACTAATAAGTAAGCATGCAAAGATTGGAACACTTGATTGAAATATTAAGCATTGATCAAGAATTTTGCAGCAATTGATTTGAGCACTTGCAAAGAGTATTGATGACATGACAAAGAAGAAGGCATTCAAGAAAGACACACACACAAAGCACAAGAATGATTGAACTTATTGAGGCCCTTAGTCTAAGAGTTGTGAAACGGTTCCTTGGGTCATGACCTTGAAATCTAGAAAGTAGGGAAATGTAGGTTGGTCGAAGCATGTGGCTTCACCATAGGGTGTTTTGCAGGGGCAATATGAGAATAAGATGATCCAAGCACCACTCAGAAGGCACAATGGTGTAACAAGAGAGTCAACAGGACCATTTTTGGGATGGGTGGTCAAGCATTGGAGACTCACTGCCTGCATAGGCACCTACCAGGTTGAAGATGGAGACTAAAAAGTAAGAGATCAAATTAGAACCTTGTATATGTGTATCTTCCTATACAATTGGTGGTTGATTTACCTATGCAGACTAGTATGCATGGTTGATGCAGAGTAAGGATACTTCTGTAGTAGTAGAGACCCAGGATGTTGTTGCACACTTGCTTGGGAAGAGTAAGGATTTTAGTGTGGGGGAGATTTTGGGAGTCCTCTTAGACCCTTATAATAGTAATCACACATTAGACATCAAAAATTAGCATAAATGAATGATATATATGTAATAAAGTACATAAAGTTAAGTATATGATAAAGGAAACTTAATGAATAATTGGTTGGAGTAGATACAACCACTCCAACCATATCTCTAGTGTATAGATACTCTTGAAGAAGGAATATGAACTTGGTTTGCTAACCTTCCCTAAATTTGATCTTCTCTCTTGAGTTACATGTGTGGTTTTCTTGCTATAATGTAGTCTCTTCTTGAATGCCCGTGTAATCTAGAAGATTACAACACTTGGAATTTCACTTGATGACCTAGAAAATGCCCCTTGTCTTGAATTAAGACTCATCATGTCAACCCTCATTTGTTCCAAATAAGGAAGAATAGTTGATCAATGATGTTTTTCTTCCCTTGGCTTGTCGACTGAAACCATGACTTCCATGATTGCCTCATCTGGAGGCAACTCAAAATCTAGGATGTCATGTGAACTCGAAGAGTTAACAGCCCAAGTGAGCAGAGTGTGGTAATCATGTTCCATATTGAGATGAAGTTTCATACTAGTGTCAGTTGAAGCCAGCTAAATAAATTAGTCAATATATAGGACCTTGTCCCAAGAAGGTAAACATGAGCATAAAATCTCCTTCTCAGAAGCAACTAAACACTTAGGATATGATTGATCAAGGGATCAAATTTTGCTCAAAAATTCAAAGTGCTCAGAATCACTTCAAATCGAACGAGAGCGTAGGCCTCGTCATTACGAACGCAACACAACTCATTTGGGTTCAAACAGACGTCGAGAGTGAGAGATATCACGTTCTGTTCAAAATGACAAACAGGCAAAAAAAAGGGGTGTTGACTGTACAGTTCGTACAGTTCATACGGACGATGACGTGGCAGGCCGTACAACACATGGAAGGCAGCTATTTGGACAGTTGGCAGGTGACATGGCGTGTTTACAATGAATGGAATGGCGACACGTGGCCCAATCAATGGCCGCCACGTGTCCCCTATATATTGGTTTAAAATTTATTTGGAGTCCACCGAATTCGACCCCGTGACCTCCACCCGCGTGCAAAGATTTGGAAAAGACCACCAACCAACGCGCCACCATAGTGTTTCTTAACACTATATGGTGCAGATTTTATTTGAATTGAAATTTTGTAAGTTTGGGCGGGGGTCAGGCTGGGGCCTAGCCCCAGCCCGTGGTTATGTTATATTGTAATATGGCCACGGTTTAAACCTTTGTGCGCACATTCAAAACTAAACCCCGGTCGTATGTGTTGTAATATGACCACGGGCACGCATATATATTTTAACATAGCCCTTTTAATATAGCCTGCGGTCACATATTTGTTGCCATATGACCATTGTTATAGCATGACGCGCGCGCGGGTATACGTTTGGTTTGGATTTAAATTCGGTTCAAACGATTATGTAAACTCTTGGCCCTTATTTTTAAATGCGCGGTCACATGGGTCATATGACCTTTCCCTTGACGGTTAGGGGCTAGGTGCGCCCATAACCGTCCTACAGTTTGCACGGTTCACGCAGTTGCACCCGGTGCTAAGTTTTTACGCTTAAATATGCGTGTGGGCTAGGTTGAGCCAACAAGGGTACGTTTTGTAGATGCAAAGACAACAAGTTTGAAGGGGGGACTTCCAAGAAGCCTATCTTCTTCAATTTTTGGCCAAACAAGGTGCCGAAAAATCCCAGCTAGGGGTTTTTGGATGTTCTGAAGCCATTGGAGCAGTCTATTTGGCACTTTGAGCATTGTAAAGCACATATTTTAGCACTTTGAGCAAATAATACAAATGATCCATTGGAAGTTGGACCAGGAGATGTAGCCCAAGAGAGGGGTGAACTCCTTTATCATTTGTTGTGTTATGTGTTTTCTATTCACTAATTTTGTTGTTGTTTATATGCATCTTCAATGAGTAAATCTTATTAAAGTTGTGTTGCAAAGTTGATCCATTTGCATTTTAACACATAAAATTTTAACTTGCAAATATTTTC
>JASDQU010383446.1:0-11334 GCA_032191745.1 Picea mariana | reverse complement strand
ACTACTAGGAGCACTTCACACAGAGTGATTTATTCTTTTCCGGAACCTGAAAAGGTTTATAGGAGAAGACTAAACTGCTTAGCTCCTAGGAGACTACTTGAAAGTCTTAGGGAGGAAGAACTCAACGATATCCAATTCTTGTTCCAAACTAATAATCAACCAACTATTAATAATCCCACTAATAATCCTAACGTAACAATGACTTCCTGTTTGAGTCCTTTGAACCTTGCAGCCATTCAAGGTTCCCCTCACGATGTTCCAGAGAAAGCCATTGACAAGTTGCCTATTTTTCATGTGAACAACGCTATAAGTGCCAGGTCCCACATTGCAAGTTTTGACAAGTGTGTGGAGAAGTATTGTAAAGGTCATAGCGAAGAAGATGTGAAGATGACTTTGTATGTCTTTTCTTTAGGAGATGTTGGTGAATGGTTTTCAGATTTTCCTGCCAACAATTTTGCCACCCTTAATTCAATATTGGATGAATTTAGGAAGAGATGGGGTGACCAAAAGGATCATAGATTTCAGTTGGGTTCTCTTACCACTAGTCACAAGAAGGAAAATGAAATTGTGTTAGAATTTAACACTAAGTTTAATAGTGTGGTAAAGGGCCTTCATCAATATGTTAAGCCTCCGGATGCTGCAATTTCGATTTATTATATAGACGCTTTTGAGGGTGAAATGAGATATGCTTTAAGGGATAAGGATCCTCAAACTTTGCCTGCAGCACAGGAAACAGCAGTCAAGATTGAGCAGAATATGCTTGAAGCTAGGAAATCCAACATTCCTGGTTTCAATAGAGGTTCTTCTTCAAAGGTTAATGATGAGAAGAAAAAGAAGGACGAGGGTCGAGGATCATCAAGTGATGGGATTAAAGAAATCAAAGAGTTGACTCAATTAATTAAGCAGATGGAAATAAATCATGCCAATCAAATCAATGCTTTGCAGAATAAGGTGATCACCATGGAGAGGTCCCAAAGTAATAGACAACAACACAAGCCAAATGACAGGTGGCCAAGAAGACCTCCCCAAAATGATCAAAGACCACCAAATCCTTTTGAATCCACCAACTTGGTAGATCATCGCTCTATACCTTATTGTAGGCCTTGTGGTGAGTTTCATGAGGAATCAACTTGTTTAGTTTACCTTGAGGAGTGTGAAAACGAATATGGAAACCAAGGAAATGAACAAGTTAATATGTGTGATGAAAGATTCAATGGTGGCATGTATGATTGGAATGATTTCAATGATTATGGAAGTAGTGGAAACTTTATGAATGGTAATATTGATAAAGCTACAGAAAAGTATGGGCCCAAGCCCACTCCCCAACAAGTTGCAAAAATGGCTAAGTATAGAGGCATAACATACCAAAGGAGTGGAAATAAAAGTCAAGATAAAAGTMAAAACTAGTGCCCCCAAAGTATCATCAACTCCTCCTAAGTCTAATATGCCCAGTAATGCAGACTTAAATATTGACTTAGGTGGTTGGTTGAGTAATGCAAAGATGTTAGTGCCAGTATCAGAACTTATGAAGATTCCTTCACAGAAGGAAAAGTTACTTAAAGCCATAGATGAACCCCTTAAAAGTGTTGTAGAGAAACAACCAGTCGTGGCTTACCAGGATGCACCAGTGATTTTACAGAATTGGGATAGGAAGAATGAGAAGAATTTGCCTTTCTACCTTTCTTTACTTGTGAACGATAAAGTGTTACACAATTGCATGCTAGACTCAGGAGCAAGCTCAAATGTTATTACTAAGAAGGTAATGGAACAGTTAAACTTAAGAATATCAAGACCTTACCACAACATTTGTGCCTTGGATAGTCAAACGATTGAAGTGCGTGGATTGATTAAAGGTTTACAACTTGCAAGTATACTTAGCAGCATTTCCGAATATCATGTTTGAAATGGATATTGTGGTAATTGATGTTCCGGATGTTTGAGGAATGTTATTGAACAGAAAAGCAGCTGCAAATCTGGGTGGTAGTTTACAAATGGATCTATCTTATGCTACTCTCCCTACCCCAGATGGAAATACTTTCAAGTTAAATAGGGAAGCGTATAGGAAGTATCATGTTGAAGATCCCAAGAATCCCAAGAATGAGTTAACATGGACTGATGAAGGTCTTGGTAACTATGCCATCTTGTCTAATTCTATTGTACCTTTTGAAGAAACAATTCAAGATAATGAATTAGACAAGGTGTGGTACATGAACTTTGATGGTGCTTTTTCTAGAGAAGGAAAAGGTGTTGGTATTGTGCTTCAAGCTCCAAATGGGGAAGTGTTGAAATTTTCTTATAGATTGGAGTTTGATGCAACTAATAATGTGGTTGAGTATGAGGATTTGCTCCTTGGTCTGGAACTTTGCAAAGATAGAGATGTGAAATGTCTAAATATCAAAGGGGATTTAGACTTGGTCATACAACAGTTAAAGAACAAGTTTGTTTGTAATTCGAAAAGACTAAAAGGATATAGGAATGCAATTTTGGACTCACTAAATGATCTAGATGCTTTCAACTTAATTGCTATTCCTAGAGAACAGAATTCAAAGGCAGACGAGCTCGCAGTAGCCGCTTCCACACTTCAACTTCCAGATGGTTTGACTGATGAGAATATTTTAGTGGAAGTAATTTTTCGGCCCCCAGTTCCCAATAACATAAATCATTGGCAGGTTTTGATGATGACAAACAGATGATTAAATTTTTGACCCACATGCATGAATTTTCAGATTTTGACATCAGCATTAAAGAGGAGGGTTGTAATTATACAGGAAATGATAATGAGTTGAAAACAACCCCTAGGCGAGTTGTGTCCTTGGAAAGGGACTTTGACAGACAGGATGGTCACAAACAAAAAGAAGAATTAAAGAAAAAGCTATGTGACCACTTGGAAATTAACATTGGAACAAGTGAAAAGCCTAGGATGGTAAAAATAGGCAAGACTACCCCTATAGAGGAAAAGATTCAAATTGAAGAGTTATTAAGAGAATATAGGGATGTCTTGGCTTTCAGTTATGATGAGCTCAAAGTCTATAGGGAGGATGTGATTCAGCATGTGATTCCTCTCAAGGAAGAAACTAAGCCCTTTAGACAAAAGTTGCGACAGTTAAACCCCAAGTTAGTTCCTTTGGTCCAACAGGAGTTACAGAAAATGTTAGAGGCCGGCATCATTGCTCAGACTAGACATTCTTCATGGTGCTCAAACTTGGTTGTTGCTAGGAAGAAGAATGGAAAGATCCGGATTTGTATTGATTTCAGGAATCTAAACATTGCTTGCACAAAAAACAACTATCCCCTACCCAAGATGGAAACTTTACTTCAAAGGGTTGCAGGTTCAAGAATGATTTCCATACTTGATGGTTTCTCAGGTTATAATCAGATCGGACTTAAAGCAGAAGATAGGCATAAAACTACTTTTACTACTCCATGTGGAACTTTTGAATATCTCATAATGCCATTTGGTTTATCAAATGCTGGAGCTACTTTTCAGAGAGCTATGGATTATGCCTTCAGGGGGTTAATTGGTAAACTGATTGAAATATATCAAGATGATCTAACAGTCTTTTCTAAGGATTGTAAAACTCATATTAATCACCTTAGGCAAGTTTTGGATAGATGTAGAGAATTTGGAATTTCTCTAAATCCTGCTAAGTCAGTCTTTGGGGTGACTGAAGGCAAATTATTAGGCCACATAATTACAAAAGGTGGGGTCAAGATAGACCCGGAGAGAGTTGAAGCCATCAGTAAGGTTCCTTTGCCTATGTCAAAGAAAGCTCTCCAATCCTTCTTAGGACAAACAAATTTTGTCCATAGGTTCATTCCCAACTATGCTGAAATCATGAAGCCTATATATAAGCTACTTAAGAAGGATGTAAAATTTGAATGGAATGATGAAAGTAAGCGGGCTTTTGAACAGATTAAGACTGCCATATGTGAAGCTATGGTCCTTATTAGCCCAAATTATGAGAAAGACTTTCAAATTTTCTCTTTTGCTTCTGAAGACACTATTGTTGGTGACACTATTGTTGGTGTGTTGCTTCAGAAAAATGATCAAGGCCATGATCAGCCTATTGCATATATGAGTAGGGCCTTCCAAAATTCAGAATTAAAATATCCCATGTTTGAGAAGCAAGCTTATGCCTTAGTCAAATCACTCAAACATTTCAGAGTCTTCATCGGATATTCCAAGGTGAATGGTTATGTTCCTAATTCTGCGGTTAAAGATGTTTTATCTCAAGTAGAAGGATTGGGCTCAAGGGGTAGGTAGATTGCTAAAATCCAGGAGTATGATTTGGAAATAAAGCCAACTAAATTGATTAAGGACCAAAGCTTAGCTAAAATGTTGACAGAAAGTAATGAGAAGGCCTTGGATATGGTTAACCAAATCAATAATGAAGAATGGCATCCTGACTTATTAAAGCTTGAACAGTTGGAATGGTACAAAGACACTATCTTTTATCTCAAAAATCTAACTTGTCCAAGCCATCTAGTAGGACACAAGAAAAGGGCTTTAAGGTTAAAATCTTCCAAGTATGTCCTTACTAGAGATGGATTAGGATGGAAAAATCATGATGGGGTTATCCTTAGATGTGTGGATGACGNTTTCAGAGTCTTCATCGGATATTCCAAGGTGAATGGTTATGTTCCTAATTCTGCGGTTAAAGATGTTTTATCTCAAGTAGAAGGATTGGGCTCAAGGGGTAGGTGGATTGCTAAAATCCAGGAGTATGATTTGGAAATAAAGCCAACTAAATTGATTAAGGACCAAAGCTTAGCTAAAATGTTGACAGAAAGTAATGAGAAGGCCTTGGATATGGTTAACCAAATCAATAATGAAGAATGGCATCCTGACTTATTAAAGCTTGAACAGTGGGAATGGTACAAAGACACTATCTTTTATCTCAAAAATCTAACTTGTCCAAGCCATCTAGTAGGACACAAGAAAAGGGCTTTAAAGTTAAAATCTTCCAAGTATGTCCTTACTAGAGATGGATTAGGATGGAAAAATCATGATGGGGTTATCCTTAGATGTGTGGATGACGTTGAGTCAAAGAAACTAATGGATGAATTCCATGGAGGGTTTTGTGGTGGACATTTTGCGGCTAAAACTACTACCCACAAAATCCTTAGAGCAGAATATTATTGGCCCACTATATTTTCAGATGTGCATCAATTTGTTCGGAAATGTGAGCCGTGTCAACTTTTCACAGGAAAGCAAAAATTAACAGCACTCCCTTTGCAACCAGTGGTGGTTGGAGCACCTTTTCAACAGTGGGGTTTGGACTTCATCGGAAAGTTTAATGATAATTCAAGTAATGGTTATTCATGGGTTATTACAGCAACAGATTACTTTACAAAATGGGTTGAAGCCATTCCAACAAAGTCAACAACTGAAAAGGTAGTGATGGATTTCCTTGAAGACAGAATCATAACTAGATTTGGAGTCCCATCAAAGATAGTGACAGATAATGCCAAGGCCTTTTGTTCAGTCGAGATGTCATCTTTTTGCTTCAAGTATGGATCTGAGATGTTTACACAGGTAACAACTCTGAGAGTGAGCAGTAGTGGTATTGAAGAGCTAGCTGTGAGAGGGAGCTACAGAGACTGTTGCAGATAGCAGCAGATTAGATGGTCTCTGGTTTGAGACATGGAGTAGATCATCCAGACGAGAAGTTGTGGACTACTGCAAATCAATGGTGTGGCAGGTTGGGAGCTTTGGTCGATTGGCAGAGAGCTCGGTTCGCAGCAATATGTTGTGTGGCGGGTTGCCAACTCAGAGGATGGACTTCCAGTGGCTTGTCATAGTGAGTTGCGATGGGTGTCGCTCAGGTGCTTTGGCACGGACGAGATTGCTTCATATGCATGGCAGTGTGATGAGATAGAGTCTTCATCACACCGGAGAGTTACACATTGTCGAGGTGTGACAGTGTATGGGGTATTTGACCCAGGAGGATGAGGACACTTGCAGAGATGAGTTGCGGAGGTCTAGAGTGAACTAGACTAAGTGTCCATCCGCAGTTTGGGTCTGTTTAGAGAGAGGACACATGTTCAGTTGTAGCACGTACGTAGACATGGAAAGTTTTTGTGACTTGGATGATGGACTTGGGCAGAAGTTCATTGGATGATCGTGACTTGGGTAAGCAAGGGGCTTGCCTTGGAGGATTGCATGGTTCTTATACAGTGGGAGCCACTGGCACAGGATTTGTTTGAGAGCTTCACAATGTCTGACTCAAGTATGCACGAGGAGCTTGGTATGAGGAACAGGCATGTAGTATAGGGATCTGGAACAGTGGTATTCCGGATGGGGTCAGGGGATGTGTTCCGAGTGGAAAATGTGTTATGGGTGCCAGGAGTGTGTTCTCAACCTCAATGATTGAGGAGTAGGGCTATGCAGTGTTGTTCTGAGATGGACATGTATTATTGGATGCCCAGAGAATCTAGCCCAGGAACAACAGTGGTCTTGGAGTTAGAGAGGGCAACATGCATAGGCAGAAGGGGCAACCTATGTGAGCCATGACCCGTAGTAAAGGACTGACAGTGGACAAGGAGCAGGTAGCTTCAAAGGTTGAGCGGACTCAGAGGGAGCCCGACCTCAGAAGGWGTCAATGGATTCAGAGGGAGTCTGACTTTAGAGGTAGTCRGTAGATTCAGAGGGAGTCTGACTTTAAAGGGAGTCAGGAGACTCAAAGGGAATCTAACTTCAGAGGGAGTCAGGAGGCTCAGAGGGAGAGTCATTCGTTCAGTGGGAGCCAACCTTCAGGTCCAAATGAGAGAGAGGCATCTTCCAAGACTGTCGAAAGGGTGTCATGGGTTGAGATGGCTAGACAGGATGCTCAGGAGCGACGGGCTTTTAGGAGTAGGGTGTCTTCCAGGGAGGGATCATACCAGACAGCAGGACTTGCCTCAGTGATAAAGGGAGCACCCAATCAAGCAGATTGGAGAGCAGATGTGGTAGTGGATCCAGTGCGGAAGGCAGAGGCACTCCCAAGATGGGAGACAGACCTACTTCCAGGTGATTGTGGAGTGTGGTGAGGATACCTCCCTCGCTAAGAGGGTGTTATCCCCCCATTCCTAGGGATAACTAAGAAGATGATGTTTCGAGGCCCGCAAGTTGCAAACATGGAGTATCGAGAGGCGGATGAACAGGTAGAGCCCTTCACTCATCACACATCACCATTTGATCGATGGTAGCAGCATCCACCACACCCAGCTTGGCCCATAGAGGACAACAGGTCTTGCTTCATGAGGTAAAAAGTCTGTGTCATGGTAAGTGTCACTGTAATATTTGAAGCATTTGAACATGTTGCAAAGGGGTCCTATCTTGATTTTGAAAACGTTTGCTTGGAAATTATGCCTTTTTCTTCATTTCACCTTGGTGGTTGACATGTTGTCCTAGTAAGTGGGTTACCCTCGCGAAAAGGGTTGCTACTAGGGGGTCTCCTTGAAGGGTCATCATACCATTCCCACACATACTTATCACTTTCCATGCTTCTTCCCTTTTGTTTCCTCATCTTTTGGGTTTTCGGGTATATTGACCCAAGAAGGACTTGTACCTCTTTTCATGGGAAGAAGGGGTTGAAGGCCCAAAGGCTTGTAGTTGGCAAAAGATAAAAGCCAAAGATTAATCCTCCAAATTCACTCCCTAATGGTCCTAAGAGCAATGAAATGCTCCTCCATAAAAATTCAAGGACCTGTAAGATGAAACACATAAATAAAAGTCTTGCTTGTTGAGGGAATGCATTGCAATGTCTTTTACTTTCCTTGCACATGGCACTCAATCTGTTCTAGCCTAAATTGGCATTGCGGTACTCTTTACTTTCCCTTGCATATAGTACTCAATGTTTGGACCTTAATCAAATTAATGGCAAATAAAGGGGCTTGGAAAAAGGTTGCATTGAAAACGAGGATGCAGCACACCCTCTACAAAGGCACCCATAAATGAGACAATATGAGCCCTTTTATGTCAAGAAACCCCATGCCCAAAAGTTACACCCCCATCCACCTCATACTCTTTTACATGACTTACAAAGGGTCTCCTTGTGAAACACTCCTTGACTTGGGGAATGATCTACCCAATAGGGCACTATCACAACCCTCCCAGACTTAAATTTGGCAAGTTGTATAAGGTCTTTGAGCATTTGTTTAATTTGAAAAGGGAGGATTTGATGCACATGTTTGGGTGGTTCTTTTATTAAATATGGCTTACTTGGCATGATACTTGTGACTTTTGAATCCTTGGAGGGCATACTTGTTTGTCTCTGCAAGTCTTTGCCAAGTGAAATCTTAATCGTGGAGGCACAAGGTTACTTGGACCTTCATTGGGGCATGAAGCCCACAGGTTGGATGATGCACCCCCCTCTCATTGAACACATGGGAGGAAGGACGTTGCCTTTAGAGGCACTTGGACACCATGAGATGACCATGTTCCAACTCCTTACACCCCAACGTTGGCCTTGGAAGGCCTAAAATGTCACACTTTATGCCCTTGACGTCACATGGGCTTAGGGTTTTTGATGGGGTTCTCATGGTTGATGGTGATGTGGCTTGGTTTGATGGAGAGAGAGACATTTGGCATGCACTAGAGCACTTGGTGGCAAGGCACATGGACTTTGGAGGCCCAACGTCCTTCATCAAAGGCCAAAATGTCTCCCTTGAAGGCCTAGCGTCACCCTTTAGGGCATGATGTCACCCCTAAAAGGGATTTTACTTTATGTATTTTCTAATTTTAAGTTGTAAAGAGAAAATAGAGGAGGTCGGCCTCCCTAATTTATTGTTGACATTTTAAAAGGTGGAAAAATGGGTTTTAGGTGACCTCATATAAATAGAGGTCACCCCATTGTCATTTTATCATAACTCACTTGAGAATTACATACTTGTTGGCTGAAATTTTCGCCCTACTTGGGCAAGGCGCACTATCTCTTTTTGATGCTTTGTGGATGCTACTACTGGTCTATCGGAGGAATAAGCTAGCCATTATCTCTTGGATGCTTTGTTCTTGTTATTGTGGTGGAATATTCTTGGTAAAAGAGGGTTTATCTTGCTATCTCTTGAACTAGGTAAGAAATTTATGCTATTGTGTTGTTTCTTCTTGGTTGTAAGGTTAATCTTGCTAAACTCTTGGAGGAGTATAATGGCATACACCCTCCACCGAGATCTATCATAATTGTCATTGGATAAGCTATTTTGTAAAGGTTGCTACAAGGAGTAAAAGGGCTTACAGCCTTGTAGATTTACTTTGTTAGGTTTTGTTTGTTGTAGGGAGTAAAAGGGCTTACACCCCTAGAGAAGTAACAAACCCTAGCTCTTACACAAGAGACTCCATTAACCCAATTGATAAGGCACTAATCAACTTGCATTGGAGATATAAAATCGTTGCATTGGTATACGTGAAATATTGACATATTGCACTTGTCTAAGTTGGATCTGATTCCATATACTTTAAGCCTTCTTGAGCCCTAGGGGGCATCTTGATTGACCAAGTATCTCTCTTTGCTGTTATAAATTAATGCTACAGCCATTAGGGCTGCAGCAAACTCATCTTTAACTCTTGTTTTACTCACTATTCTACCACTAAAAATTGCTTGCAAGCTGCCATATTAAATCTACTTATTATTGGCTATCTTTTGGGTCGATTGTTGTCTGATTTTGGTGGCTAGAACTTGTTGTAGCAATTGTTTGCTACAGCCATTTGGCTGTCATAAAAACTTGTTGATAACATCATATAACAGCCCCCTAAACACCACCAAAGTCTTGATTTGACCATTGGAAGTTTGACTAGTCATTGCTAGCTTTATTTCTAATATCTTGTACTAGATTTTGGATGGTTAAATTTGCAGCTATTGACATCATTTATTGCTGATCTATATATTTCCATACTACTGCAATTTTGGGACAGCAAGGTTTCTTGTTGATTCCACATTGATCTAAGGCTTGGTTTATCATCATTTGTCTTATTCCAGGCAGGGCTAACATTGCTTTGCACGTATCCAAAATTTGGAAACCATTCACCCTTTTACAAGACTCTCAAGCCTTTCTTCATCTTCAAACTTGACCTATAGGGGTATTCACTTATCATCATTTCACTTTCCATCTCAATCCCCCTAGGGTCACCGGGATTCCCCCTTTGTGGTGATTTCATCATCACTAAAGCAAGGGGAGTGTCTATCTTGTAGAAATTCTGAGGTCCTATAGAAATTCTGAGGTCCTATGAGGCTGCCATCTAAGGTCTGTCCTTGACCTTAGTATGGCAGCCTCATAGGACCTCAGAATTTCTACATATCTAAGCTGAAAGTGGGTAGGTACTCTCATAGTTGTCGCAATTTTGTGGATTGGGTTGGGCTTTGCCCAAGCTACAGATTGAGCGATAACAGAAGGAGTGTTTATGTTTTGTAGCTTCAAGCAGGTATTCTCACATGACCCTAGTTGTTGGGCATGTGGAAATCGTCGTGGGCACCACATTACAGTTTTGGTTCAGTGAAAACCCCCTTATAATTTAAGCTAAGGGCTTGGGGGCTTGGTGATGGGCTTTGTGGGTTTGTGATGGGGCTTCACACCCACATGTGTGCCTAATTTGACGTTGACTTGTGGAGGGGCTTCTATGATGACCCCTAAGACCTGTGCATAAAGGAGAGAGGTCATTGTGACATTTCACATGTGTGGAGTGATAAGTGTAGAGAGCTTGGTGATTTCAGTCCAAGTCTTTCATGATTGCAATCCACCCATGGAGAGGGGCCACTAAGCCTCAATCTGCTGTCTTGTTTCTTGTTTTGGGCAGGTTTCTAAGGAGGAAAAGGACCATAGGCTTCCTGACAACCAAGGAAGACAGGCCGAAGCCTAGGAGAGGCTCAGCCTGCTAGGTAGAGTCTAGCTGCAACAAGAGGGCGACTCGACCTAAGGATAGAGGCCTGTTGAATTTCAAGCAGCTGCAAGAGCCATTCTCCGGGATGATGGCAAAGACCCTAGCCAAGTTCTAGGGCCCCCAATGCACTCCAGGGGTTCTTGGTCTGGGACCAAATAGTCAGTGCCATGGAAAAAGACCCTTGTTTGGGCCCCCAGTATACGACTGGAGTTCTTGGTCTGGGACCAAGCAGTAAAGACCCCTGAGAGGGCCCCCAGTATATGACTGGGGTTCTTGGTCTGGGACCAAGTAGTTAAAGTCCCTAGATATGTCTAGGGCCCCTGGACATGTTCCAGGGTACCCATGTCTGGGACATGGGTTGATCCTTGGTCTTGTACCTTGGTGGATAAGACCCCAGAGATGTTCTAGGGCCACTTGGTCTTTGATCAAGTGTTTGTTGGTATATGACCCTCTTTGAAGGCGGGCATGACCACATGAGG
>JASDQU010383444.1:21220-32319 GCA_032191745.1 Picea mariana | reverse complement strand
AATGCATCATAATCAAGTATAAATGTTTTAACATCAGAAAAGTCCAGATCACTTGCGAGCAAGTGTCCTCAAATAATAAGTTTTCTCAGTGTTCCAGAGCGGGATGTTACACAAGGAAATGTTGTGAGGTTTATATTGTACATATATCTAATAATTTTGAGAAAGTGAATAACAGATTGTTAATTGAAGATCCAATTTTAAAAGAATTTCAGGATGTATTTCCAGAAGAAATTCCAGGATTACCTCCTATATGAGATATAGATTTCGCTATAGACTTAGTACCTAGATCTGCAACAGTATCTAAGCCCCCTTACCGGATGAGTACCCCAGAGTTGAATGAACTTAAAATGCGGCTTTAGGAGTTGATGGATAAACAATACATCAGACCTAGTGTGTCTCCGTGGGGAGCACCAATCTTGTTTGTTAAAAAGAAAGATGGAACTTTCATATTTTGCATTGATTACAAACAACTTAACAAAATGACAATTAAGAACAAGTATCCTTTACTCGCATTGATGACTTGTTTGATCAAGGCAGAGGAGCTAATATATTTTCTCAGATAGATTTAAGGTCTAGATACCATCAAGTTATGATTAAAGAAGAAGACATTCATAAGACTATTTTCCAAACCAGGTATGGGCACTATGAGTTTGTAGTGGTACCTTTTGGATTAACAAATGCACCTACTACATTTATGTGTTTAATGAACAATGTGTTGATAAAATATTTAGACAAGTTTGTGATCATGTTCATTTATGACATATTGATTTATTAAAAAACCAAAGAGGAACACGAGGAACATCTAAGACTGGTTTTGCAAACACTTAGGGAACATCAATTGTACAAAAATTTCAATAAATGTGAATTTTATCAGGATAAGGTACAATATTTGGTCCATGTAATTTCGGGAGAAGAGATTTCAATTGACCCTGAAAAGGTCAAAGCAATCCTAGATTGGCCCGTGCCAAAGGATGTGTCAGATGTACAATCGTTCATGGGAATTATAGGGTATTATCATAGGTTCATAGAGGGGTTTTCAAAACTTGCCTATCCAATAACCTCTTTGCAGAAAAAATGAATCAAATTTAAATGGACTGAGAAGTGTCAAGAAAGCTTTGAAAAGTTAAAACAATTATGAACAACAACACATATCCTAAGGGTAACAAACCCACATAAGGACTTTGTGGTCTATATTGATGCCTCAAAGGAAGGGTTAGAGGGAGTATTATTACATGATGATTATGAATCATGAAAACCAAAACATCATGAAGAAAATTGTGCACCTCATGATTTAGAATTTATTGCTATTGTGCATGCTTTGAAAATGTGGTGACACTACTTATTAGGAAGTAAATTTTTGTTGAAGACATATAATATTAGCCTTAAACACTTTTTCAACCAGAAGAACTTGAATGTAAGACAAGCTAGATGCTTGGCTTTCCTAATTGAGTACTATTTTGAAATAGAACATATCAAAATAAAATAAAATAAGATAGCAGATGCACTTAGTAGGAAATTAAATGTAATTTCTAGCAATAGCATACAAACTAATCTGAAACAAAAAATTGCATCAACAACAGAAAATGATGAAAATTACAGAAAAATTAAGGAAAAATGTTAGAATAATAAAATAGTTGAGGGAGAGTCAATATTCGGCTGCAATCAGGATGGTCTAGTGTTGCACAAATACATAATTTGTGTTCCAAACAACACGTAATTAAATAATTTGATACTAGCTCAAATACACAAGAAACCTTATTCAGGCCACCTTGATTACCAAAATACTATAACAACTTTGAAGAAAGAGTATTTTTGGTCAGGGATGAAAACATAAGTAGCTGAATATTTGGTTAGGTGTCTTGAGTGCCAGCAAGTTAAGGCTGAACATCGCCACCCAATTGGATTATTGCAGCCCATACCCATTCCTGAATGGAAATGGAAAGTGATCAATATGGACTTTATTACAGGACTACCTATAACTATGAAGCAAAACAAATCTATAATGGTAGTAGTAGAAAAACTATTGAAAGATGCACACTTTATTCCAGTAAAATCAACTCACAAGGCCATAAACATTGTAGAGATTTCTATGAAGGAAATTTTTAGAATGCATGGTTTACCCAAAACTATCATCTCAGACAGGGATACAAAGTTCACTTCCAATTTCTAGAAGACCTTGTTCAGTGGTTTGGATACTCAACTAAGTTTTAGTACCGCATATCATCCTCAAACAGACGGTCGAACCGAAAGGACTAACCAAATTGTAAAGGATATGTTGCGGATGCATGCAATGGACTGGCCCACAAAGTGGGAAGATTACCTTCATCTGGTTGAGTTTACATATAATAATGGTCATAAATATTCCCCAAAGATGAGTCCTTTTGAGGTGATATATGGTAGAAAGTGTCGAACCCCAGTTAGCTAGGACAACCCAGTTGATAGAATTATTCTAGGACTATATATGCTAAAAGAAATGGAAACAATTATTCAGAAAGCAAAACAAAACTTGAAAACTGCACAGGACAAACAAAAGAGTTTTTCAGATTTAAAAGGACACATACATAATTCAATGTTGGAGATCATGTCTATCTAAAAGAAAACCCATAAACAGTTCATTCAAATTGGGAAAAATTTCTAAGCTGTCACCAAGGTATTGTGGGCCATTTGAAGTGCTTGCCAGAGTGGGGCCAGTCACCTATTAGCTTGCACTACCATCCAATTTAAAAGTACACAATGCATTTAATGTTTCATTGTTAAAGAAATATGTGCATGATGTAACTCATATTGTAAATTGGAACGTGATCCAGGTGGAACCAGAAGGCGAGTTCCAAGTGGAAACGCTACGCAATCTCGACAAGAAGGAAATTGTGTTGTGGAACTGAGCCATCACTTAGGTTAAAGTGCAGTGGAGACACTTTAGTACTGAGGAGGCCACTTGGAAAATGGAAGAAGCCATGAGGAAGGCTTATCCATTCCCGTTCCAGAGCTGAGAGGCTCAAATTGGAACATCGAGAACGATGTTCAGTTCAAGGGGGGGAGGATGTAATGTCCCTCCATTTATAAACATTTGAGTATTTTTAATTTTGATTATTTATGATTGAGGAAGTTTGAGAAAAATATTTATGCAAAAGTTATGTCATCATAGAAAAATTGATGATGATGAATATTTTTGTAAATATTATTTTTAATATATTTTATTTAACTAGAGACAAATTGAATAGATAATCCAGTTATAAAAGAGTAAATCATTATTCCATGGGACACTGAAAAGGGATAAAAAACACTAGAGTAAATATTGTTCATGTGGAAAAGTGTAAACCTACTCCCAAAGATGTGGGATGTGAGGGAACAAGCTAGCACAAAGTCAGGCCAAGAAGATTCCCTAGGGTTAGGGATGAGGCTAACTTGGAAAAAGACCTAGGCAAGCTAAAAAGGATGATAATCATTGTTTATTTTTCTTGGTAACACAAGAAAAAGAAACAATGATCATCATTGTTTCTTAGTACAGAAGAGGCAAGACGCTATTGAGTACTTGTGTTGAGGATTTGAGTTTGATGGTTTTGAGAAAGAATCAAACTCTGTTTTTACCTAGAGAATGTTATTGAAATTTTCAGTGCCAATGGAATAATGATTTAGGCCTGGGGTGATAGGAGAAATTGATTAGGTTGTTCTGGTCTATGGTTGGGTGGAACTGGTTCTCTACTCAATTTGTTTCCAGTCTTGAAGCAGTCTCAAATACGTTTTCTATTTTTTGTTGTTATATTTCTATTACTTTGGTTATTTCTTATTAATTTGCAGCAAGATTGTAATAATGTTATTGTAGAGTAATTCTAGAACTATGCAATCTCTATATTTTCTTTACTCCATCTATACATTAGTTGATATTATAGAATGGTAGAATGCTAACTTGAAATTTCTTTTAGAAATATTATTGAAATTATATCTGCAACAAGAAGTACAAGTAAATTGGTAGAACGATTTAGCCATACATAACTAATTTCTTTTTATTGCAAAATATCTGTAGAATAATTCTACCTAGAAATATAAATAATGTTTATCTATATTTATAAGAAATATAGATTAATCTGTAAGATATTATATTTATCAATATTCTATCTGTGCATTTCAAGGAAAAAGAGAAAGAACGTGTTAAATAATCTATATTCTTATGCAAGATGTTATTTACCTTTGTTTCAAGTAGTATATATGTGTGTGTGTGTGTGTGTGTGTGTGTGTGTGTGTGGAATACAAAATATGAACATATATATTGCAGTAGTTATATTGAAAATTGTTCTAATACAAAGAACTATCTTTAAAAGAAAGTATGTAAATATCTCAAGGAAAAAAAAACCATAAAAGAAATAAACCCTTATCCATATGTTTATAAATAACATTCCACATGTTTATAAATAACATGATTGTAAAACAAAAACTCTAGGGTTTATATGTATTTCTCTTGTATGCACAGAGATAGCCATAATAAGAATAATAGAGAAACCATTCAAAATATTGAACAGGAAAGCCATACGATGCTATTTTATCCATATAATAAAAGTCTGTACTTATATTAATCAAGGCATTGAGATGCCAACCCTATTATTGTAAAGGGGGCAATTTTAAAAACCATGGCAGTAAAAAGGAGAGCGTAGGTCGTTGCGACCTAGTCCCTCTTTAGTCACATGCATTTATGCCATATCAAACATCAATCTAAAAAATAACTATGTCTTGTACCAATGTTGAAAACCAAACAAACCTATTATATTTTTTGTAACCAACAGAGAGGCCGAACCCAATGGGGTATGAATAAGAGAACATTGGTGAAAACATTTTACTCAGGCCAAGAGCTTTAGGTCTTAACCTTGCTCCTATGAGAAAGAAACCGAATTGAGTTAGCTCATTATGCATTGTAAGTGTAAATCCAAGAGTATTAATCTCCATACCTTAATATGCAACAACGTCAACACAATTCGAGTGAGTCGTCCAACATGAACCCTAACCAAACTCATCTATTTCCATAGTTAACTTCACAAAGGGAGAGTACCAAATCTCTTTGGGTGTTGGAATTACCATTCAAAGACCATTTATGACCCTTGAACTCCTTAGCTTGAGTAGGTGACTGAATTATTATAAGTTAGCGCAAAGAGAACCAAATATATATGTGTGTGTGTGTGTGTAGTTCAGTCATTGAAGTGATTGATGAAAGGTCGTGAATTGGTAAGCTTGATGAACCTGTAAAACCACAAAACCTGTTAGTTGAGAAGATTTTGTGAAAACAAATAAGACTTGAACCGATGAATGAACCATTAAATATTACAAAAGATGCAAGTCAGATCCCAATCTGAAATCTTTTTGTCCGGTGACTTATTAAAGAATTGTATTAAATGAGCATAAACTAAAGTACACCATAAATAAGGGAAAGCTCAAAAGGAAAGAGACATAAGCATGCAATATGAATGCAAAAACTTGATAACGGAGTCCGTCCTTGGTGGACTACGTCTTCGGGTCCTACTCTCAAATAGGTAGGCCTTTTTATTAACTCCACAAAAGAATTGGGAAAAATACATAAGTATACCTCATTCTGGAGTTAATCTGCAGAATCTTTGCTCAGATTAGAAAAAAAACATCACCATTGCATTCATGGCGTCGAATTACCTAAAAATGACAGTCTCCATGCCTTGATCCGAGTCTAGCACTTTCGAACCCAAGAAAAATCTTGCCTCGATTTATGTGCCTACACCTACAATTAATTACTGGGATCTGTCTTGAAATACGTGTCTCTTCCATATGGCCGCGCCCTTGGTTCTCTCCCCATACTCTGGTGAAAACCCCCTTTATATAATAAAATGTGTGCGGTTATGAATTAATGGGGCCGTTGGCCTAATGGCAGGCATATGCTATATTAAGGCGTAGAATGGAGGAGGTCCCGAGGTCAAACCTACGGGCCTCCCCCTTTAGTATTGTGGTTATAAATTTTTTGGCAGTTGGCCTTTTAATTGGCGGAAATGATACCAGAATGGCGGAGATTTTGGCGGAGGTTTAGGCAAACTGCTAATTTTGGTGGGGAGTGGAATATGCCACCAATCTGACAGAACCGCCACCAGATTTGGAGGTATATTTAATATATATACATTTTAAATTTTCGGTTGTTGGGTGTCATTGGGCATTTTCCCATTGCCACGTGGCAGCCCATGACTGGGCCACATGGCAGCGAAACATTGGCCCACGTCACCTCCTTGTACAGTCAACCTGCCACATGTTGTACGGATGCCAGGTCACCCTGCCACGTATTGTATGGATGCCAAGTGTCATGTACAGACTTCCATGTGGCACGTTTTCATTGGTCCACATGTCGTCCCAAAAATTCCAAAAATGAATGACACGTGGCAGCCTCTGGTGCTGCCACATCATCATGTTGATGTCATCATGACACGTGTCTCCCTATGCCCTTGCCATGTAAGCTGTATGGATGATGATATCATCCATACTTATGCTGACGTCAATAGTACATATGTTGACTCATCCTTGCTCACTGGGTTAGGTTGACCAAAACTTTGACCACGAATATATTTCGATCCGTAACTCCGTTTGACGAACCACTTACACCGTTAGAAATATTACAATGCGCTCTTCACGATCATTCCATTTTCACCAAGTTTTGGGAACTCTGATTTTTTTCCCTTTCTCTGTCTGTTAAATCCATTTTGAGCATCCTGAGTTGCCTCTACGAGTTCTAAGTTGTTCTTAGCCTTCTCTGGATCCTTTTTGGATCACACCTTCCCACTGAGAGATTTTTGGACCACCAAAATATTTCATCAATCAAAAGTTAAGCGAGGGAAGAGTCCCCTCACTTTGTCCTTCTCAATCCACTTTGCCTTTCTTGGACGTGTGCCCTTTAAGCCTACTCGAAGATAATCAACATCACCCCTGCGTGAATTCCTCGTCCTTCTGTCCAGGATGATATCTTCCTATAACTCATCCAAGTACTCAGGTGAAAACTCATCAACTGAAGGTATTGAAACTTCCTCATCCTGATCCATGATCATGGGAGGCTAAAAAAGTTTCAAGTTCTCAACGTTCACAAATGATTAAATCTACATATAAGGTGGAAGATCTAAACGAAAAGAATTAGTGTCGCTTTTCTCCAATATAGTGAAGGGTCCATAACGAACAGGCTTGAGTTTCTTGCCTTCACCCTTCAACCTCTCCTTGCTGATGTGAAGCCATACCCGGTCTCCAACCTGGAACTAATGATCAACCCTGTGCTTGTCATGCCGAGCTTTATACTGTGCTTGACTTTTTTCCAATTGTTCCCTGACTTCCTGGTGTATCTGTTGGATCCTCTGGATGAACTTGTGGGCTCTGCCCTCTATTCATTCTTCATTCACATCAACGTTTCTCCCATACATTAAGTCCAAAGGAACCTTTGGTAGGTACCCAAAACATGTCTCAAAAAGTGAACTCTGAGTGGATGAATGTAAAGCTCGGTTATAAGCATGTTGTACATATGGTATCTGTTCATCCCATAACTTGGGATGATTGCTGTAGTAGCCTCAAAAAAAAAGTACCACTGTTTTGTTTACCACCTCTATCTATTCGTTGGTCTGTGGATGAAAATAAGTGATCCTCTTCAATTTGGTGTCCATCATTCTCCACAATCTAGTCTAAAAATCCCCAAGGAATCAAGTATCTCGATCCGAGACAATGGACGTGGGTAACCCAAAGTGAACCCAAACATACTGAAAGTAGAGATTAGCAATATGCTCAGCAGTGATCTAATTTTTACATGGCATTAAGATACACATCTTGCTGAACCTATCCACTACGACATACAAATAATCATGACCCCCTTTGGTAATTGGTAAACCCCCTACAAAATCCATGGAAATGATTTCCCATGGATGGGATGGAACATGAAGTGGCGAGTATAGCCCCGATTTTATATTAGTGGGCTTACAAGTAGAACACATCACACACCCCTTTACATATTTAGTTACAATTGCTTTCATTTGAGGCCAGTAACAAAACCTCTGAAAATGAGCCATAGTTTTTCCTACCCCAAAATGCCTAGACACAAGAGAAGTGTGTGCTTCTCGTATTACATGGACTTGTTCACTTGTAGGAATACATAGATTTCCAAGATGGTAGATTAATTTTCCCTGCAGACAATAGTTCTCTACCTGTGCACCATGGGTTAGTTTCTCATATACTTCTTTAAAATCTTCATCGATGGCATATTGTTCTACATAGCTATCATGAGATAAAGAAGTATTCTTCAAAATAATAGAAGCAACAATAGGAGGTCTAGAAAGCATTTTGGCTACCTTGTTACTTGTACCCTTCTTGTACTTTATTACCAAATGAAATTGTTGTAGAAAACCCATCTATCTGTAGTGTCGAGATTGTTGCATATTGGTTTGTGCTTGGAGATACTGTAAGGGCTCATGATCTGTATGTATGATTGTTTCCTTCCCTAACAAGTAGTGCTTCCATTTCTTTACACTTTGAACTAATGCATACAACTCTTTATCATATGTAGGATACTTAACAACAACTTGGTTAAAAGTTTCAGAGTGGTAACATATAGGCCTACGATATTGCATCAATATTGCACCCATGGCGTATCCCCTGGCATATGTCTTGATCTCAAAAGGCTGTTGAAGATTTGACAGTGCTAATAGTGGTGCGATATTGATCTTTTCCTTCAAAGTGTCGAAAGTTTTTTTTTTCTTTCCTTCCCACTGAAAAGTGTTCTTCACACCGGTTAAGGCATGTAAAGGAGCTGCTATAAAGGAGAAGTTTGAAATGAACCTCCTCCAATACTGGACTGCACCTAAGAAGCTTCTGACCTCGGTTACACTTTTTGGCTCAGGCCAATTTACAATAACATCAATTTTGGAAGGATCAATTTTCAATTGTCGTCCTCCTACAATATGACCTAAGTATACAAGTACAGTCTTGCCAAATTTGAATTTAGAAATTTTTACATATAACTTTTCCCTTTGTAAAGTATCCAATACTTGCTTTACATGCTTCACATGTTCATCCCAAGTCCCATTAAAAATAAGAATGTCGTCTAAATACACAATCACAAAGTCATCTAGGAAAGGCCTGAATACATCATTCATCACACACATGAAAGTTGCTAGAGCATTACAAAGCCCAAATGGTATAACTAACCACTCAAACTATCACTGTTTGGTTTTAAAGGTAGTCGCATCCTATTCTACGACCCTAATTTGATGATATCCACTGCGCAAATCCAACTTAGTGAAATAAACAACATTCTTCAATTGATCAAGTAAATCATCTATACGAGGAAGAGGGTATCGATTTTTCACCGTGATTTTATTTAAGGCCCGGTAATCGACACACATTCACCATGTGCCATATTTCTTTGGTACCATCACGATCGGAGAACCACAAGGAGATGAACTGGGTCTGATGACCGCTTGATCCAATAAGCCTTGTACCTGCTTCTTGATCTCTGTCATCTCCACAACTGACATCCTGTACATGCCCACATTAGGAAGAGGAGAAACCCACTGAAGATGTATCTCATTTTGGATTTCCCTCTTAGGAGGTAATCCATCCGGTTCCTGAAAAATATCATCATACTTAGAAACAATATCAATTAATTCCTTTTTATGAGATGGATCACACCCTTGGAAAGCGTCGGATGTCCCGACATCTTTCTCTCTGACCACCATGAGTACATATCTCTTATTAGTGTTTATGAGTCTTTTCATTTTCCTTGCACTAACAAGTGTTGTATTTACCCTCATGCTGTGAGTTCTAACAATATATTACACTCCCCCCTTAGTAAGGTGGTATTTTTTCTCATGAGGAAAGACGACTGCTTTTCTATCATAAAGATACGAACATCCCAACATGATGCCACATATATCAAGCGGTACAACATCCAAATCCATTTCATCAATCAACTTTGAAGCAATAGCAAATCTAACCCTACATTGTTTGGTGACATTAAGTTTTGCTTTATCACATACCCAACCAAGAGGATAAGGCTTCAAATGTGGTTTTGTTTCAAGACCCATCTTCTTGACAAGTGCTTCAGATTTTAAGTTTACTTGGGAACCCGAATCAAATAGTGTATCTATCTTAGTATGTTTAGATACAACTCTTATATAAAATAACTCATTCCTCTTTCGTTCATCAACATGAGATTCATCATTATAACTTGAACTAGCATGAAGAGAATCTTTACCTTGTACTCCAACCGCTGTGATATTTCCTTCATCTCTTGAATTAGAACCAAGATCTTGCTGCACTGTAGCAATGGTTTTTGTCTTCCCCTTTCCACCGAACTATTTCAATTTATTTCCTGCATGTAGTTTCCAATAATGTTCCTCATCGTGACCGCTCTTCTTGCAATGAGTGCAAGATGGTTTTCCTCCTTCTCTCATTACTGTAGCGGTTTTCTTGTCCTTCCTTTTAAACTTCTTGAAAGATTTGTGTGGGATATTGGAAGGTTTCATCATGGGATCTTCTAGAACATGTTTCCCCCTGTTCTCAAGGTGAGTGGCTTGCACACAAACTTCATCATGACTAGTGGGGTTAAACAAGAGTAAAGTATGACGAATATAACTATGAAGTGCGTTACTATACTTCATTAAAGTTTCATAAGAATCCAAAGGAATGTTCAATGCAAGAGCTTTCTTCCTAAATTCTTATGTGAAACTTTGTACAGTCCGACCTTTACTTTGCCTTAAAGTTTGTCATTCCATCATTGCTTTATGTAAATATCCTAATGGATAAAAATACTTCCTTATCTCTGATTTAAATCCCGACCACAAGGAAAGAATATTACCACACTTACTTCTGTCCTAAAGCTTGCTCGCCCACCATACGAGAGAAATGCCTTCCAACCGAAGAGAATCCAGTTGCACTTTAACTTCCTCTTCATCAATATGATGAACACGACAATATACTTCAACCTGTCGGATCCAACTATTTAGATTTTCAAGATTATCATCTCCATTAAACATAGGTAAATAAAATTTTACTTCAATATTTAATAATGGTTTCTTAAAAGAGTCTTTATGGCTAGAATGATGAGAATGATGAGAATGCTAAGAGGA
>JASDQU010383435.1:0-11099 GCA_032191745.1 Picea mariana | reverse complement strand
AAAGGTATTCTCATCTTTCCCATAGGTCCTTTGATACCCTTTATATCAGTGAACTTGGTTGGAAAAAATTCTTGATATTCATGCAACAACTCTGTAATCTTGTCAATGGTAGAAACATCCAAATAATCTCTAACATTGGTAAGATTTGGTGTCTCCTCTGTTCCAATATTGACCTTTTTGATCTTGATTGGCTGACCAATAAATGACAGCTCAACTCTTTGTCCCTCCACATCTCTTTGGCCTTGTGTTTTAGTGATTTTTACCTTCCTCGGATCATCGTCATCATTGGCATTAATGTTGTAGTAGCTTTGCGATTTCTGGTGAGGTGCAATCCATTCGTCCTCTTATTGTTTCATAGGGAGGCTAGATGCCTCTTTGAATACCTTCTGTATCAAAATATGTAATTCTTGTTCTACTGGAGGATATTTACTTTCAAATGAAAAGGTGGTGACAAAATTATGAATCATACCTTCCCAATTTGCAGTGACGAGGCACAACTCGGCTTGAAGGTACCAGTTGATAGGATTCATGTCTAGTGTGTTAATGAATCTATGCACCCATTGTTCTCATGGAATGCCAGTCCATGCCTCTTCGCAGCTTCACACATGGTATTTTTAGAAACTCCGACCAGTTTACCTTAGTTCGCAACTTACTGCTTGTGCTAAGAATCGTGTTGTCATTAAAGTTCGACACTGTGTCCAATATGTAATATTGATTTTATGTGCCCCCCACCATATTGTTGGTGTAGCTTTCATAGCCTTATCCATTTCCAACAATCTCTTTTGTATTGGTACACTTGTTTCAAAATATGATAGGAAGGCTTCTAAAGGGTTCAAACCATCAAATGTGGGTAAATTACTTATTGTTGTGCAAATCCATCGAACTTCTCTGGTTAATCTAGCACATCTTCTGGTAGATACTTCATACATTTGATTCTTCCAGTTCTTCAACGCTTCTTCTGAGTCTGATGAACATGCATTGTCACTTCGCCAGCTCAGATTCCCATCGATTGTAGGGTTGATGTAATCATATTGTCTGGCTATTAAGTTGTAGTTGTTTTCCAATTCATATGCGTGGTCTTCTTCTCTGATGGGTTTATGTATCATGGACCTTCATCTAGATATAAGGGTAAAATAAACCGAAGGCCATCTCTTTCAAAGTTCATACATCTTTTATTTAGAACAACTATAGTGGAATTGTTGAAGGCTTTTAATCAATTCCTAGCAATGCAGGGTAAGGGAAGTTGTTATCAACAATTTCAATTACCTCAAAATCTGCAAAGTTTATAACTCCATCGATGTCCACAAGGACATGCTCTAATTGTCCAAATGGGATGACAACTTGCTAATTATCCATTCTAATCTTGATAGGGGAATAGATCAGCTTGGGTTTTCCCATCAGTGCCCAAGTTTGCTTCATCATGACATTGACCTTTGACCCTAAGTTGAGGACCACATAGTCTATATCATACTCTCCTATTTGAGAATTCAAATGTAATTCTTTATTTTTCCTTCTCTTCTTACCAATTTTGTGTACTACCCTATTCAGTAAGGGGTCAATCTTCCCTAGCTCATACTGTGTGATTAAGTTTTGTAGTTCTTGTACAACATTTTCATCCCAAATAAAATTAATACAAGTGTATAAAAATTCGATGAGCTTACTAACCTCTTTTCCTCCTTTTGGCGAAGCCAAATGATCAAATGCAAGAGGCATCCCATATTCTATGATTTCTGGTCGTGTCTTTGATAAAAAAAATTGACCTTCTTTGAAATCTTTCCTTGATTCCTCAAAAATTTATCTTTCTTTCTTCGCATCAAAATTTTGGGTCTTCTTTGCATCTTTCTTGATACCTGTGTCTTTTGTGATCTTTCCTTGGGTCATTCTATCCTCTCCCGTAGCAGCGCCTCCTCGAGTAATAACAATGAATATAGGATCTTCTTCGTGAGGTTCAACATATATCAATTGCACTTGTGGGTTCTGTTGAGGTCCTTGTCTTTCTTGAAGCTTGGCTAGAAGCACAGGGCAGTCCTCAATGACATGCTCGAAGGAGTTACAATAACTGCAAGTGGTACAAGGGTTCTGACAGTCCCTTTCTAGATGTCCTAGCTGTGCACAGTTATAACAGATTATTTTTCCTTGGCCTTGGCCCATTCATCCTCCTCGTCCCCGTCCCCTATATCCACCGTGAGGATTGAGGTTTCCTCTTCCTGGGGAGTTATACTGTGCATTGTTTCCTTCTTGATGTACTTCGTCTTGGATCTTGTATATGTCTCTTGATATTTCATGCATGATATCATAAGCTTTGCAATATCTATCATCATTCCCTACTAATTTACAAAATGTGCAATACAAGTTTGTGGGTGTCTGAACGTATTTCTACATGTAATAACACTCACCAGGGTGATGTCAATTTCTGCATACTTCGCACCAAGGTAAGGTGAGTTGCTTCAAGGAGCTCAGAGTTCCAGAAGATAAGTATTCATTGAATAGAGGGAAATGTTCCTTGTCATGACCTTCTGATCTACATTTGACACACCATATGTCTTCTCTTTTGTCTTTCTTCATGTCTTCGACCTATAGAGACAAACTAGTAAGCTAACTTAAGATCTGACTCATACCTGAGTTGGATTCTCCCATAGGGGTTGATTCAAGCTTCATGGTGATCTCCAATGATTCCACCTATGAAGCAATCTTTTGTTGCATCAGGGGGACTCTAATATGTGGTAAGAGAGCAACGATGAACCATTCTTTGTTCTGCTCATCCAGGATCTTAAAAAGTCAATCTTCCTATAAGGGTCTTGAATCTTTGGTCAAACTCCTAAACAGGTTCAACTACCTTCTGCTTGATCTCCTTCAGTTATGTAATACATTTTGACTCCAACTTAGGTTTCTTAAACTCTGCAATCAAATATTTCTTTATCTCATTCAATGGCTTAGGTTGCAAAAGTCCTTGGACAAGCTTCATGTACTAGCTCAACGTGTAGTCTCTCAGTGTAGTGCTAAACGGTTTTCTTTTAACAACTTCATTGGTAATATTTTTAATGTTCCACACATCCTCACACAGGAAACAATGCTGATCAGGAGCTTCAGATCCATCTTCTCTATAGATAGGGAGCCTCATCTAATCTTCCATGGAGCTGTCGAGGTTTCCTGTCTGAGTGGATGTTGAACTACTAGTAATAATGCTCTGCGAACTTTGGTGATTTGCAATTTTATGATTACTTAGCATTTATGAAACAATAGGAGGATTGATATTACTTGCTTTAGTGGTCTGCACAGTTACTGAGGTTTCTGGCTCACTCCAGAGAATTTCTTCAGCTTCCCCTTCTTCTTCTCTGGTGGGTTCTGAATGTTCTTTGTCTATCAGATCTACCTCTTCTCCAATGTAGAAACCCTCTTCCCCATAGTTTTTCTTAAAGAGGTTCTCAAGGTCAACCCCTCAAAATACTCTTCCACTGTGCATATCTCCATCTTCTGTGTCACTATCGCTATCCAAATTCTTGAACATTAGCTTTTTTGAATCATCTCAATCTAATGTATATTCAAGATGTTCTTCTCATGAAACAACATCTTGAGTCTCAACTTCAGGAATTGTAAAAATTTTCCTCTAGGTCCTTTAAAGAAATATCTTTCATCTTGGTTGTATGACTCTACTCTGTCAACAACAAACTCGGTGATATACCCTCCAATGGTACTATCAAACCAATGATCTACTACTCTGGATACAACATTATCAACCCTTTTGACCTTCTAGATTAGTGTCGACGTCCAAACTACAGGAGGTCTAGATCTGATATCGAACTCGGTATCAACTAACCTAGACAACCACTCAAACAAATCCTGGTGGATTCCTCCAAAGAAGATCTCGTGAATGTCGTTGAAGATGTATCTTTGTAGCCAATATTCAGTACTCATCTTAGGGTTCTTATTCTGGGCTTCAGCGAAGTCCCTCTCTTGATCTTCTATCCACTTTTGAATCTCTTTCTTCGATGGGAACCACCTTGACATTCCCTCACAAAGATTCTTGTCCCGACAACAGAACCGTTTGTTGGCACAGGGGCAGACCCAGTGTTTATCTCCAAGAGTGCACCAACAAGCCCTAGCTACTGGCCCTTTCACCAACACCTACGAAGAAGATGTAGTATCACCCAAAGAAACTATGAGGGGGTTGTAGGAAAAATATGTCTACAACGAGGGGAATATCAAGTGGATCTATTAAAACAACAACACAACATGCATCTATCATTCAACAAGCTATATCTATCCTTCACATCTATAGATCTGATCTAATACAATACTATAGATAACAATATAACAACGACAGAGATCAGATCATCAATCACACACATAACAACAAATGTACATGGTTCACCCTCTCTCTAGGGATACGTCCAAAGAACTATGCTTACAATTTATTAAGGTAAAGCATACAATTCTTATCTGCACTCTCAGCTAGTAGATCTTCTTTCTTCTTTCTCTCTTTCTCTCTCCCCTTCCTGTGCACCCAGCTACGGGACTTGACCTTTGTACTCAGATGAATATATTACAATATTTGAAGGCTCTCTCTCTCAACACTTCTTTCTCACAATACAATAATCTCTCACCACAACAATCAAGCTATATCAACAACAATATCGTACCCCCTCGACCCATGTCCTCTTGACCTTTATTCATACATTACAATACCTCACCGACAACCTTAGGTCAAAACTTAGGTGCCAAAACCCTAGATACAAAAACCCTAGGTGTCTAAAACCCTAGGTCAACTTGACCCACTTTTTCTAGGCTTCACCAACCTGTATTTCCTTCTATCTTGCGTGGTGCTACAAGGCATCCAATGGTGTATTTCTCTGCTTGCTGAGTTGTCCTCAATCCCTCTTCCTTTTTGATCTGTCAACCTTGATATTCTCATCAAACGACTGTTATAACCCTAATTTGCACTAGACATGCTTACCTAGCATCAGTCCATCTTAGATTCCTTCTTTTCCAAAACATTGTTGAACAACTCTTCTTAAAAACACCTTGTATAAAGGCCCACGCACCCTGCTCCATTATTGCACGTGTGTACATGCTAGCTAACCCAAAACAACCCATGTGTACCTACAAAATCATGAAAAAAGGAAAGTTGTTGATGGAACACACCACTTTGGGTGAGTTAACTAAACCTTATGGCCATGCATGGCTGAGGGTTCGAACAAATACCTATCTTCTTCTAGCCTATAAAAGAAGGGGTAGGGGTCCCATTTGGAAGAGGAGAATCATAGTAAAGAAACTATACCCGATTGTGCATTCCCTTTGTCCCAACCCTTTAGCCATCCTTGTGCAAAGAGAAAGATAGAGAAAAGAAGTTGGAGGACAGTTGAAGAGGATCCCAGGACCAGGTTTGTGGTGAAGTGGCCAACTTCATCATTGTAAGTTGATTTATTGAAGTTAACAATAAAGAAGTACTTTTCCCTTCCCACCATATGAGGTTTTCATGGTTTATTGCATACTTGTTTATTGAATCTCTAACCCATTAATCTATATATCAAATGCATGTGGAGTTTTTTGTTTGTCTTGTGTGAATGTAGGTCAACCTTGGGAGGAGAGATGCAGTCAAAGAGTGATGAAGCGTGAAGAAGGATCAATATCAAACGCCCGAAATAAGGTATTCTCACTTGATCTTCTTAACTACGTATTTTCTTAAGAATAATGGGGATTAGGTTTGGGACGATGGTAGAAAGTAGGAATCTTTAGGTCTTTTATGAATGAATAATTAAACCCTAAGTGATAGTCTATAGAGGGATTTCCCACTCGCAAAAGAATTGGTGACCACACTGGGGAAATCTCTAGGGTTTTTGGGAATAGTTTTGGGTATTTTTAAGAACTGGTGTCATTTCCTGTTTTTAAAGTTTCTGCGAAAGTCTGGGCTAACAGAGATTCTGGTATTCCATACCAGTTATCTCTGTTTCTTTTCTAGAATGTATTTTTTTTTCGAGATCCACAGAGGTACATGCAACCTATGTAAGGTCTGCACGCGTGTACCCATGCCCTACATTCTCACAGACTACGTGTACACACTAGTTGAGGAAGTGTGAGTCACGTGTATGATTCCAGAAAATTTCTTTTAGAGAGGTAGTCATCCTCTTCCCTATCAGAATTAGTCCTTCTCAGGGGTATTCTGGAACTCTTTCTAGTCTTTGTTGTTTGAAGTCTATATCTTAGGTTTCACTTCAGATTGGTTTGTTCTATGAATTTTTCCTTGAATTGTTTTATTTTTTTCTGTTAAATTAAGTGTCTAAGTCTTCAGGAGATTCTGGTTCTCAGTACCAGTAGTCTCTGCCTGGGCTAGCTTGCTTGGATTTTCATTTGTCTCAGAGTTTTAGATATACACGTGGCCTATATAAGGCCATCACGTGTGTACATGCACTCAAACTTTACACATCTTGCATGCACATGCTTGCTGTTGAACTATCAACAATGTTCTTGTGGAGAGAATTTTTGTTGAAGGTGAGGCAGCCATCCTTTCCTTTGACAAGAGTTATACCTCTCAGGTTTTTGGGTCTTTGTCATAGCGGTCAATAACTTAGGTTTGATCACAGTAATATCTTTCTTTTTCATTTAGAAGTTTTCCTCAAAATTTTCTTTTATAGGGTTTTTAGACAAGTGTGAGAGTCCAATTTTGATTTTCTTGTGTGTGATTTTTAAAGTGAATCTTTGCAATCTATGCTTAGGCCAGAATTTTTCTTGGTTTTGACTTGTTGAGATTTTTCCCTTTTGCTTTGTGAGCATTCAAATAAAATAAAAAAACTTTATTTTTTTGTTTGGTTAAAAAGTGTTGTTTTGCATTAGTAACCAGGGAAAAGTATTGTCTTTCGTAAGTTCTTGATGGTTTACTTAGATCATAAGTAGCTCGTAGTCGAGTGAAATCCTTCTTTGAGTTTGTTATTCAAAGATATTAGAAAAAATTTTAAGTTTGAAAAGTTGTTTAAGAGTTGAGTTAAGTAAAGGTTTTTGTTTCCAGCTTTCTGTTTATTTTTCTTTCGTCTTTCACACATCACTAGTTTCACTTTCATAACCTTTGACTTAATACAAACCATAAAAATTAATGCTAAATCTAAAATTCATTAGACCTTTTATGTTTGTAGGGTCAACCAACTAGTTTAGGGGTAGGGCCTTGAATTAGGTTGGAGAGGAAACTCTTCAAGGTCATTAAAATCAAAAATTGGAGTCTAAGTTAGGGAGTGTCAAAGTCCAGTATCATGAAAGTTATCCAAGATTCCCCTCTAACATAGGGGATAAACACGAGGTCACGTGTGGAAAGGTAGAGGAGATAACCCCTCCAAAGCTAGACCAATTGTAGTGGAGATCACATATAGAGGGCTTGTCTTGGGATTTCGTCGATTGCATTTGCCATGGAGCTTCATGGGTCTTGAATCCATTCGAGGTCCTCAGTTGTCTTCTGGACCACTTTCTTTCAATACCCTTGATAGGTTTTTGGCTCAATACCCTGCTCATTGTGGGCTACCCAACTTTCGACTATACCCTCATGGTGACTATTCACGCGCTGGAAACCTAGTTGCCTATCTTTTTAGGGACATACACAGGTGACTACGGGGGTATACCACGGTACCTAGAACAAACATCGGGACATGATTTACAGAGTATACCCATAGGGTGCTTCTGTTTTCGAGTTTCACTTGCACCGGTAAGTTTCTCTAGTGTTGGTTGTTGTAATTGTTATTCCAATTAGTTTAGTGTTTGCTTGTTTTATCTTGTAGGGACATTTTTAGTGTGTGTTGTTTTTTGAACAAATAGAAATCCCTAGAGTGTCTTTTATCTTCTCACACAGTGGAGGATCATGAGCTTCACCAGTCACAAAGGCTTCTGGGCCTATCGTCGGTTACACTGGAGCCACCCCCACCACCAATAAGGCGAAAGCTAGACCAACAAGGGTCTTTTGAAGAGACCGGGTCACAAGAAATTATGCTCGACCAACATCCAGAGGAAATGACCATTTTAGACTTTGGAGTGAAATCTCTTGGTCCACCTGAAACTCCAACCACTGATCTTTTAGCACCCATCATCGTACTAATTCACCCTTACGAGTGCCAGACAGTGTCACATGCAGCAATGGAAACAAATGTTGTCACTCCTTCTGGGAATTCTTCAACTCCCACTATGGTTTTCACCATAGGAGAGTTTCCACCTCCTAACCCACCATCACCAGTCCGAACCACCATGGTCTTGACCACCTCTACCTTGCGCAGTGGTCTGATACCATCTATGGCAGCGGCCACAACCCCTTTAACACCAAGTGCGATAGGCCCTACGTTCTCATACGAGATGCCTACCTCAGGTACAAGTCCTATACATTCCTAATCCACTTCACGGATTTTAGGTCTAGGGGCAGGGAGCTCTAACGCTCCTCTGCAAGGCCACATGGTGGGAAATTCATCTCATTTTAATGATTTCCCTTACGGAGGAGGTCATATACCTCCTTTGTCCCCTTCGCTCGGTGGCACGCATCAACAATTTGTCGGGCCACCTGCACACCATAGTTTATTTGGAGTAGGGAGTCAAGGACCACCTTCACATAATATTCCAGTAGGTTTGAAACCATTTTATTTGTTTGGTGCGTTTGGTAACAATGCCTTCTCGTCGGTTTCTTTCCCGACTAGGGGCAATCCCAGTTTCGGACAACCTATTCTTATGCAGGGTACTATTCCTTCACAGGGGGAAAACCCAAGAACTTCTTCCACATCAGGGCCTTTCCATTCTTGGCAGGGATCCGTTTCCTCATCAGGAATGCCGATCTAGGGCAATTTTTTTCACAATCAATGGAACCCCAAACATGGTACTATGCCTATCCCCATGGGATCGGCATGGGGCAACCCTTCCCAAAGTCCTTCGAATGTAATGCATGACCAACCATCTACATCCTATTTTGGGAATCAAATGATGATGTCTCCTCACATGCATAATCCATACGCTAGTCATGGCCATGGTTTTTACCATAACCCAGGCCAGGAACTGAAATTTTCCTAGCAACCTGGTGCTAGTCAAACTCCAGGTCCCTTTTTCCAAGGTTATCACCAACAACCCAAACTACCTTTCCTGGAAACCTTGCATTTGCCAGAATTGACAAGGTTGTTAAATGACCCTATCTATCACAATCCTTATTGGCCCCCTATGCCGACGAAGTTTCCTTTGGACATACCAAAGTTTGAAGCCAAGCCTAACGAAGACCCAGGAGATCATGTGACTACCTTCCACCTTTGGTGCTCATCTAACTCATTGAAAGATGACACTGTACAGTTGTGATTGTTTCAACGTACTCTCATTGGGAGTGTCGTGAAATGGTACATTGAGCTCGACCGCTCAAGATACTCTTCCTTTGGTGAATTGGAAATGACTTTCCTCAACCATTTCCAATTACCTGTGAGATACGACATTGACACATAATTGCTGGCCAATTTCTCACAGACAAAAGCGAACCATATCTCTGATCACATCTGAGAATGGAGACACCGAAAGAGTTTAATTAAGGTGCCAGTCCCACCAACATTCCTGCTCGAGTGGTTCCTTAAGTCTTTGGTCCTACAGTTATCCAAAGACGTCGCGACGTCAGGAGTTTTTTCTAAAGAAGACGCCATCATGAGATCTCAACATCTTGAGCTAATTTATTCTCAGTCCGGTTTATTATACGAGATCTTTCCAGATGTTCCGCGCTCAATACTTGATAAAATCAAATAGAGAGCTAGACCACATGCCGATGGTATTGTTGGTTCCACACAAACAAAGCCCGTTGAGCAACTGACGAAGCAATTGCAGAAATTGTCTATACAACACATAGTGGCCAGACAAACTCTTGTTTTGGATACTCCCCCTACTAAAACATCATATGTACACACAGTGTAATCAACAAATCCAAAGGCCACCCAACAGCCTGAAGGAAAGAAAAAACAATGAAAGAATTTTAAGGGGGATAAGAAACCCATTAATAATGTTGGTGGGGGAAACACTGAGAAACAGAAGGCAAAGTATCCATGCAACCTATGCGCAGAAGACCACCTGACCCACTAATGTCCTCAGCTTGCAGAGGCCCAAAAGTTTGTGACACAGCAACAGCCTGTTGTGTTAACCAATCCATTTCAGCATGGGCAGAACTTAACCCAAGCCTCTACAAGTGCAGAAGGGGGTAGTCAAGGACCCTCTCCATCTTCTACCAATCCAACATCTACAAATGTGTATATGATGAAGAGTGATTCTTTTATATTGACTAGAGCACATGACTACAATAAACCAAGCACTTCTGATAAGGGAAAAGAAGTCGAACTCCCATCTCTTCCTCTACAGATGGAGAAGACTTTGGGTGAAACAATGACACGCATCCCAAAAGGCACGTTCAAAAAATATTATCACAACCCAAACACAAGGGCAGCCCAGAACTATTCTATGGTGGAGGATTTGTCTCAAACCCCTTGTGTGATGTCCTCTTTGGAGGTCCTCCAAAGCTACCTTCCTAGAGGAAATCTTTGTTAACTTCTTTAGGATCTACCGAGACTTGTAATCTGGGTACCATCATGCTAATTACAACTGACTTAAAACCTCATCTTCCTTAACAAGTAGCATTTTAGATAGTAGTGGCTCACCCCATGAAAAATTTTACTAGAAATATTTTCCACATGGTGGCTGATGAGGGCACCTCGACATGCATTATATCGTTGGCATGTTGGAAGGCCATTGGCCAGCCAGTTTTGTCTCTGTCACCTACTCTTCTCACTGCTTTCGACGGTTGTTCGTTCTGACCACATGGTATCATTCCCTCTTTCCCCATGCAGTTAGGAGGGAAGACCATGTGCATAGAGGTAGAAGTATTTGACGTGTCCCTCGAATAAAATATCTTGTTAGGAAGGAGTTGGACTTATGCCATGCAAGCAATGGCTGCTACATTTTTCCAGGTCTTGTTGTTTCCACACGAGGACCAGATTATGACCATTGATAAATTGTCTTTCTCCAGACCTGACCCTTCATTGGTTATACAGGTGGATATCGGTGGCCACCCACCTTCTCCAACTGGCCCAAAACATGTTTCTGGCAATTTTGGTAATTTACTA
>JASDQU010383434.1:0-11099 GCA_032191745.1 Picea mariana | reverse complement strand
ATGTGTCAACTACTCATCAAATATGACTCATCAATATGTACCAACATTATCAACTATACACCTCATGTATGTGCCAACTCATCAACTACTTGTCTCAACCATGTACTCAACATGTATCTCAACCAAAAGCCCTCATCCATTTCATCATCCAAATCTGATTTGTATCTTTGTAATAGACCTGGTGTATATAATCACATTCCTACAAACCTTCCTTAACTTTAACAACAAGAGACTAGCATTTTCATCAAACTTTGCTTTAGTCTCACATGCCTAGTTTTGGATTAGTCAACAACCCTAACTTGAAATAATCATAACTTTGAACCTGTAATGTATAAAGATATGAAACTGATACACAATGTTCTTCAATGTGTTTTATGTAATTCATTCGAGTGTCACTACTTGGAACCTCTCAGAAAAGGAGTTATAGCAAAAATTACATACCTTGCTGAATTCTGGATTATTCTAGAGAGAGACCTTGTAGAGAATGCCCCGCACAAAATATTTGTTGAATTGATATGAAACTGTTACACAACATAATACATATTGTAATCTAACCAAAACATTTGGTTTCACTTAATTTGGATATGTTATGAAGAAGTTATGACTTTTTTACCCGAAACACCTATTTTTGACTAGTTTCAGGACTAGCCACAAACCCTAGTTTCCATGGAGTGTAACTCCAAAAAAACAACGAACCACAAGATGAATTTTTTACCACAAATACTTGGATATGTTTCCTCAATGGCATATAAATTTTTAGTTATAAATAATTATAGAAAAAAAATTTATGGCGAAAATGGTGACATGACCTGAAAAAAAACATACCTTAGAAAGCACCATCAAAATAATTAATCCTTTCTTGCATTTCGGCCTTCTTTTCTTCACCCTCACTAAGAATTCCAGTTTAGATATCCTTGGTTACCTCAGACACCTATAGATATTCAATATTCTCAAGTGTGTGTTAAATGAGAGAGCCTTGCCTCTTATTTATACTCTCCAAGTAGCTTCCTTAAAAACATCTTCTAGGTCACTTGGCCGACTTTCCTTATTTTAGGGTTAACCCAGTTCTAATTTCTCCATTAAAATTATTATTGAAATAATTTATTTTGTATTCAATTCGAATTATAATACACTCATCACTTCAATTTATTATTTATCTTTTAAAAAACTCTTAAACCACTTTGACTACTTTGACCTTTTGGGGCTTCTAGATGACATATGAGGGTCCTCCAACTTCGTAAGGCCATAACTCTCAAACTGTGATGAGTTATGTGACGTTCCACATACCACCAGAAATGGCATGACATGTAATATCCATATAGAATAGTTTTATCTTAAAATATATCATAACTCATACCGTTACCCATCAAACAAACTTGGGTCCATTACCCAAACCTGGGGTCTCCAACTTCTCATGGCCATAACTCTCTAACCGTGAGGAGTTATGTTATGTTCCACATACCACCGGAAATGGCATGACAAGAACTATCCATATAGGATAGTTTCCCTAACAAATTCACTTTCCTTCATCTCATTATTCCATAATTAAGCATGGTTTCTCTTACTCCGCAAAGCATCTTCCTGTGAGGGCTTTCACCATAAGGGGACCACTTTGGAGTTCATCCATATTTACTTCTTATTAACCATGAAAAAACAGTAATGAGTCATATTTACATAAAAAAATATTGGGTCCATTACCCAAACCTTTGTGCTACGGGGATTTCTTCAAGGGTTGACATCAATGAAAACCAACCTTAATCAACAATTATTTACTGCTTTATGCTCTTACTTAATGATGTACGCTCTCCTTAATTCCATAATCATTAATGTTATTTACTGCTTATGCTTTTATTTAATGCTTCTTTCTCTCCTTAATTCTATATTCATTGTATTTTAATGCTTATTCTCTTGATGATGCTATATGCTCTATTGGATGTTATATTCACTAATGTTATATTCATAGTCTTTTAATGCTTTTTCTCTTATTGATGCTATTTTCTCTCCGAGACGCTATATTCCTTAATGCTATATTCACTCATGCTATATTCATATTCTTTTAATGCTTATGCTCTTAATGATGCTATATACTCTCCTGAATGTTATATTCACTAATGCTATATTCATAGTCTTTTAATGCTTATGCTCTTATTGATGCTATATGCTCTCCTGGATGCTATATTCATTAATGCTAGATTCAAAGTCCTTTAATGCGATATGATCATATTTAAGGATATTGTAAACTATTGTCTTCATGTGCCTTAAGACTAATGTGGATGGATAAATGATTTAATCATTACTCTACTTGTGCCTTTGAATTTATTAATGAATGATGGATTAACAACTTTACTTGCACCATTAAATGTATTTATGGATGATGGATTAACAAATTTCACTTGTGTCATTAAAATGTGAATGTATGTTGAATTGACAACTAGATTACCATTACACCATTGATTATTGATGTTGCCGATTGAATTAGAATTGGTTAACATTATGCCTTAAATCATTGTTGAGGTATGATTGATTTTTAACAATATTCTCTAATGCCTTGCGGAATAAAGTCGATATCTCATGCATAATTTAATTGTTGATGAGTACATGATTAAGTGAATTGGATTTGCACCTCGAATATAACTAATACTTGATTTTGCGCCTTGGTTTTATTGTGGTCTAGTATGTGTTATGTGAATGATTACCCTTACACCTTGATTAATTGATATTTAGGATTGATGAATTGATGACATCGATGATTGTAGACTCTGTTGATTTAGTTGCTTGGATTGATTGTGTTAGTGGGATGTAGACACCTCCTTGTTCCTCAGAACAATCGCCAGCCCTAAGACCTTAAATGGTTAAAATCAATTGGAACCTGGGCTTGAGCGTTGCTTATGTGTCTTGGAGTTCCTAACCTTGCAGGGTAGGTTGGGCGGGTAGTATCTTATGTCATTATTATGATTATCTTTATGATCCTTAAGTTAGCATTATGTTATCTCATGTTATCATGGTGTTATCTGATTATTATCCTAATGAGAGGAGTTGAGCACTTTGGATTCGTATTGTTTATGCGTCCTTACTTATTTGTACTAATGCAATGATTATGGGCCACTATTTATTGTATTTATGCGTCGATATGTGTATCGTTATTCACAGCAATGATGTGTTAGATTTATGTCGTGAATGATTGATAATGTGTTAATATTGCTTCACTAATATATTGGATGATGTGTCAATGACGTTGTTATTAATTGTAATGGATAATTTCTAACACACACACACAAAAAAAAAAAAAATAGCTGTCATATGCCGTTTTTTTTGTCATAACGACAGGGATGTTGCACATGGTATCAGAGCAAGTTCAACCCCATGACTTGGGATCATTACTCCTTCCACTGTATAAACCCTTGATTAATAATTTATCACTAATTAATTTGATTTGTATTCATGTAGGTAATTATGGTTAGAGGATGCCGCGGAGGCAGACGACATGGTGCTAGATGAGGAAGCGCGACACCTCCAGTAGCATCCACACCAGAGGGGTCTAACCCCCAAGGAGAAGAAAAAATTATTGGACAAGAACAGATTGTTGCGGGGGATGTGGTTGGGTTGATGAGGTCCTTTCAAAGTATGTTAGAGGCCTTGATTAACCATCTGGATAGAGATGAGGCCAGGGCACCGGTATCCCCTGAGGGTTCACCGCGCGCTTCAACCAATACTGGTATAATTCATCGAGAACTCGAGAAGGTCAAGTTTACCGAGTTCTTGGGTTCCATGGACGACACAGTCATCGAGGCGTGGTTGGAGAACATGGCGATGTGATTTTCACTTCGTGACTACACCTCCAACATGAAGGTTCACATGGAAGTATTTCAGATGAAGGGGAACACTCTTCTATGGTGGAAGACACTCCTACCACAACTGAACATGGTCTTCGAAGACATGTCATGGGAACTGTTCGAGGAGCGGTTCCAGGAGAGCTATTTGTTTGAAGAATTCATTGAGCATCAACTTAATGAGTTCAATGCCTTACGACAAGGTGGTCATACAGTGCCCGAGTATGAGGCCCGCTTCATGGAGTTGCGTAGGTATGATCCACATCTGAACACCGAGAAGCTCAAGGTCAACAAGTTTGTTTTTGGACTTAACTTCAACATTCGTGCAAAGGTGAGGATTCTTATGCCTCATACGTTGCACGATGCTATCTATAATTACCTCATAGCTGAGGAAGAGCTCATCAGCGGGGGTCAAAGCAGGACTCCTGCGAGACTGACGAAATAGGAGACATCTAGTGCACAACAACACTAGACACCAAATGGACATCCATCAGGGTATCGAGGATCTCTGAGAGGATCCATGTTCACGGCACCACGATGACCGACACCTCAAAAATTTACTCCCTATAGAGGGCCACAACACCAGAAGCAATGTCGACCGCAATAACAACAGTTCAAGACTGTTCAACAGAACAAACTAGGGTTCCAGGCTAGTGGGCCATCAACTTCTACTTCAGAGACCAGGAGTACTGGGTTGAAGACCAGATGCTAGATATGTGGAGAACCACATTACCAACATGACTGCCTAGTTGAGAGGGCCAGAGCAGCTGGGTCAGCTGGACACACTATAGTAGGAGATTTGGGCATGGCCCATCATATTCATGCAACAGTGAATAACCGCCAGGTCGAGCACCATTATACTGTGCTTGAGATGTCAGGTACCATCGCTGACCAGAACTTTAGTATTTTGATAGATCTAGGTGATACAAAGATCTTTATTTTTGGTGCAGTGATAAAAAGAATTAAGGTAAAGGAAGTCAAACAGGATGATTTTAGATACGTGGAAATGGATTAGGGAGCCAAGAAGAAGGTTGGAGGAAAGGTTACAAAATTTAGCCTTAACCAGGGATAATTTGTCAGGAAGGCCAACCTATACGTCATGATCTTAGGATATTATGATGTTGTGATCGATATGAACTGGTTGGAATCACATGATGCGATACTCAACTACAAGATGAAATGGTTGAGTTTGAGCGATGACAAGGGATAGAGATGAGTGATTGTAGGAAGGAACCAGGGAATTTCCCTAAGGTTCATCTCTTCCCTACAGCTACAGAAGGGCATGCGTAATGGATGCAAGTTATATGAAATCCTTGCGTTGAATGAAAAGGGTGTGGAGGAAAGACTAGAAAACCTTCCAGTAGTACGAGAATTTGCGGATGTATTCCCGGAGGAATTACCAAGGTTGTCTCCTGAGAGGGAATTGGAATTTACCATCGAACTAAAACCTAGGACTAAACCGATAGCAAGAACGCCTTATTGGATGTCGACTCCTGAGTTACAGAAGTTGAAAATGCAACTAAAGGAATTGTTGGACCTAGGACTTATATGTCCAAGTTTATCGCCTTGGGGTGCACCTATTATTTTAATATGGAAGAAGGATGGGTCATGGATACTTTGCATTGACTACCGTCAATTGAACAAGGAAATGATCAAGAACCAATATCCGTTGCCAAGAATAGAATATTTGTTTGATCAAATGAAGGGCATGATGGTGTATTCGAAGATCTAATTGAGATCAGGGTATCACCAGTTATAGATCAAGGAGGAATAAATTCCTAAGACCACATTCAATACGAGTTTTGGACATTATGAGTTTACCGTATTACCTTTTGGACTGAAAAATTCCATAGGGGTATTCATGAGGTTGATGAATTGGGTGTTCCGCGAATACTTGGACAAGTTTGTTCAAGTATTCATTGATGATATTTTGATATATTCTCGGACGATGGAAGAACATGATGAACATTTGTTATTGGTACTATAGTGTTTATGAGAGAATAAATTATATGGGAAACTGTCGAAATGCTCTTTTTATCAATCAAGGATTAATTATTAGGGCATGTTATCTCTGGGGAAGGTATTGTTGTGGATCCAATGAAGGTGGAGGATATTATGGAATGGCCTATGCCGACGAACGCCCCAAAAGTACGTAGCTTCATGGGTTTAGCGGGATATTATCGTCGGTTTGTCGAAGGTTTTTCGAAGATAGAAAATCTGATTACGGAATTGCAGAAGAAGAATAAGAAGTTTGTATGGACCAAGAAATGCACTGAAGAATTTCAAAGGCTTAAGGAGCTGTTGACGATAATGCTGATACTAAAAGTACCTGACATGGATGAGGACTTCTTGGTATGCATAGACACATCCAAGGAAGGATTAGATAGAGTCTTGATGCAAGATGGTCGAGTGATTGCTTACATCTCAAGGAAGTTAAAAAAGCATGAGGAGAACTACATGATGCATGATTTGGAGTTATTAGCCATTGTGTATGCCCTGAGAGTGTGGAGACACTACCTGGTTGGATGAAAATTTGAACTGAAAACAGACCACTGTGGTTTGCAACCCATTTTAATGCAAAGTGACTTGAACGCATGACAAAGGCGTTGGTCGGAACTGCTTAGCGAGTATGATTTTGAGATTGCCTACATAAAAGGAACAATGAACAAAGTGGCAGATGCATTGAGTCAAAGACCACACATATTTTCGGTGATACCTCTTTGGACGAATCGTCATAAGTAGATTCTAACTCTACAACATGACGACGACTTGTATAAAGAGGTTAAGGAAAATATCAGACAAGACACCATGTTGGTACCAAAATTTGAGGGATTTACTGTGGACGACGATGAATTAATGTGGTATAATGACCGGATTTACATACCGCATACTGACGATTTGAGAAGGTTGATCTTAAATGAAGCTCATAGAGTAGTATACATGGCTCATCCATGAGTCACGAAGATGATGGAAAACCTTAAACCCTTATTCTTCTGGAAAGGAATGAAGGCAGACATATTCAACTACGTGGCGAGATGTCTAGAATGTTAGCAAGTGAAGGATGATCATAAACATCCGATAGGATTACTACAACCACACACTATTCTAGAATTGAAATGGGAGGTCATTTCGATAGACTTCATTGTTGGATTGTCACTGATGGCAAGGAGGCATGACTCTATTTTTGTGGTAGTTGAAACTCTGACGAAGAGTGCACATTTTATCCCTGTGTGTACAACATATCATGCGTCAGGCATATCTAGAGTTTTTATCAATGAGATAGTGAGATTGCATGGAGTGCCTAAGAGGATCATATCTGATCAAGGATTGATGTTTAAAGGATGATTTTGGACTAGTTTCCAAGAGGCCTTGGGAACCCAAATTAACTTTAGTACCGCATATCACCCAGAGATAGACGGGAAGATAGAAATAATGAACCAAATATTGGAAGACATGTTGCATATGTACGTGATGGACCAACATAAGTGTTGGGAGGATTTATTTCTATTGGTAGATTTTGCATACAAAAACAACTATCAAAGCACCATTAAGATGACACCATTTGAGTTTCTTTACGAGAGACTGTGTTAAACGCTTTTGAGTTGGGATCGGCTTGAGGATATGGTCTTGGTAGGACCAAAAGTGATCCAAAAAATGAAAGAAAAAATGAAAATGATAATACAAAGGATTAAGGAAGCGCATGATCAACAAAAGAGTTATGTCGATGCACATTGTGTTGATCGTAGTTATGAATTTGGTGATTGAGTCTTCTTGCGGGTGAAACCACACAATATTTCAATCAAGTTCGGAAAGGGTGATAAACTCTCTACTAGGTTCGTGGGACCTTTTGAGGTTGTGGAAAAGAAGGGGCCCGTGGCCTATCGACTAGCCTTGCCTGATTATTTGAGGCATATGCATGATGCTTTTCATGTATCTTTTTTGATAAATTATGTTAGCGATCCTACACATGTGATTGACATGAGTTCCTTGCAGCTATCAGATGAGGGTGCGCTCATGGCAGATCCAATCCACATTCTGGACCATCGCATTCAACAACTACGACATCGAACACTTGATCAGGTCAAGGTCTAGTGAGACGATTATAGTCCACACTCGGTGTTGGAATACTAAGAGGGGGGATGAATCAATATTACCCATTTTTAACAATTAACAGTTACTTTTTATGTTTTATTGATTACCACAATAAATCAACAATGAATTGTATGTAAAATCAATTATTTAAATATATTTAACAAGAATTACAAGTTTTTATAAAGAATAATGAAGGGAAACAATCCTTTTTAGAGCACCAACTCTAGGAGACACCAACTCCCTTGTCTTTAGGGCACGAACCCTAGGAAGCACCAACTTTTTTGTCTTTAGGGCACCAAACCTAGGAAGCACCAACTCGCTTTTATTTAGGGCACCAACCCTAGGAAGCACCAACTCCCTTGTATTTAGGGCACCAACCCTAGGAAGCACCAAATCCCTTGTATTTAGGGAAACAACCTTAGGAAGCACCAACTCTCTTATCTTTTACAATTTGCTTAGTAAGGATATGAATCCTTGCATGCTCCTCCATTCCACCCTCACTTCAAAAGAACCAAAAGTTCTTCTTCTTGGACTCTGCTTCTGTTTTGATCTTCTTATCTGGACTGTAGAGACACTTTCTTCTCACCACTCTTTCTCGTTTATATACTCTTCTAACTACTTTGAGATATGAAACATTGTGTCCCTTTGTTTGGACCATCACACCTTTTCATTTTAATAGTAACAATAATCACTATTATTATTCAAACATTATTGGTAATTCTTTAATTCAGTGAGAGTGCTTTTCATAAATCGATCACAGGTATGGATCGGATTCTTTTTAACTCGATTCCATGTCTCTACAAATATTGCAGAAATTGAGTTCTGCAGACACGCTTCCTTCAAACCATTTACACATGACCATAGGTGCAAAACCACAGGCTTATTAATTAAGCGCTGCCTCTTTTTTTACCCTTATTTATTTATTCCATATGATCGCAGGTGGTGACCAGGTGCTAGGCCAAGCGAGTGCTTGATCACTTATCAAGATCAATGATCATGGTTTAATCACAAAATGAGATCGATGACTATCGTTACTTTGGGACTTTGTTCTTCCCGACTTCCAGCCTTTGCAACCTTCCAAATCTCCTGAATTAGATTTCTCTAAAATAGATCAGACGATCAATATCCGTTCTTTCGTTAGTCGGACGATCTTGGTGTGTCCATAGGTTTCGAATAAATCAACGACCATGAATTAATCTACAGGTGAGTGAACGGTTCTCATTTTCTTCAAGAATTCATAACTTTAAGTATTCATGGCTCTTGGACTCTGGATTAGCAATTCCTCCGATGCGATTACCTATCGAATAAGTCATAAAGCGGTGGTGATTGCTTGCTGCCAGTTAACACCTCTACTTACGCTATCCTTCCACTATGCTTTATCATTGGTTAAGAACACTCTTGAATTAGATCAACGATTATCATTAACTTCGGCCTTCGGTGCTTCGGGTAGTTACTGGTGTTAGAAATTGTTTTCCCCGAAGTACATACTCCCGAAATCACATAACTTGCTGGCGTCACTGTTGACTTGGCACTGACCGAGTGGATGCCACATGTCACTTAGATTTGTGACTTACATGTACCTAAAATGCCAATTTCATTTGACACTTGTCATTATTTGATTGTGCCATGTGTCCTTACTGACATGGTCTATTGACATGGATCTTCTGATGTGTGTGTTACATGTATTCTCTTTGTGACTTCAAAACTTCAGCCTTTGGGTGAATTTACATGTTCTCAACACATTCTTGCCGAAGTGGTCATTTCCATAATTGACCACGATCCTGATCCAACGGTCATCATGTATTCTCCAGATATGATGGTCCTTCTTTATGGATTACTCTGTCCTTCCACTCAACTTGATCCAGCGGTCGAGAATTCTTCCAGAGTAGATCAACGATCAGGGATTATTGTGGGGTCCCAACTGGAACGACATTTAAAACTATCTTCGAGCTCCGCAATGGAAACTGCTCATTGGTAGTGGAACTGATGCCAACTGTAGATCTATTGGTAGGTGACGATTGATGGTCTAGACTAATTGTGGGATAAGAATTAACAAGTTGTTTAATCCTCCCTTCATGCTCTGCAATTTGAAGTTGTGCGATTGTTGGTGGATCAACCACAGTTGTCAATCTTTGAATCGATGAGATATGATGGTCTAGACTAATTACGGGATTGCAATTAACGCATTGTTTAATTCTCCCTTTCTGCTTCGCAATCAATCCCTACCCTTAATCTGGCACTTGAGTATCCAACGGTCACAACTTGATCTGATCGTTGACCAGTCCTTCTGTTAGAATATAATGGATGTGCTCATTTTATCATTGACAATATCGCTATTGTCACCCAACCATAGGCCAAAGCCACCCTCCGAGCACCTTAACCTTGACAAAGAATCACTTCAGAAGAAAACCCTAGGCTAGATAGCCAAACAAAGGGTAGCGCTCCTTTCCCCAAGGATAGTGCACCAACAAGAGTTGATCAGATAGTCCAAACCCTAACCAAGAGATAGTCCAATCCAAACATGATATACTATTTGCAACATCTGCAATGGAAGCTCTCCTCCAAATCTGCGCCAAAACTAGGCACCGCAGTGCGCACAAGTGCTTCTTTGCAATTCTGAGATTGCCTGCCAGAATGAGGGCTGGCCTCTTGTATTTATAGTAATTCTGGCTAAATTCCTGGGCCGACTTCTCATTTTGGGTATCTATCTATTCAATATATATTATTTCTTCTAGCCGACTTCGTCTCTTGAAGGCTAATAACCTAATACAAGTTATCTTCTTGAGCCAACATGTCTTCTAGGGTTATTAGCCAAATCATTAGAGTTTCTTCTTGCTTCCCAGAGTATTCTATTCTCGTCAGGTTTACATGTGGAGGTAAATACCTCCCGCAGCTACCATAATATCAACACTCCCTCCTAGCTAGGGATGTATTACAGGTAATGGTCTTGAGCACAAAACATACCATTCACCTGGTAGCATCAACATAGTTGTATAGACTATCTCATGACTAGATCATGAGCACCATCATTACCATTAGTGTCATCAGCTGCATCATCTCTCAGAACCATACTCTATCTGAGTAATCAGACATGATGCTCACTCCACAGAGTGACATAAGAACCATTCTTCTAATCTAGAAGAATAAATGTTCTGAACCATTTTCTGTCTGGGAAAT